>JAQGAF010001520.1:0-30092 GCA_034687865.1 Kryphioiulus occultus
CCGTGTTCTCTCCTTCTCTCCTCGCCTCTTCCTCGCCCTGGCCCAGTCTTAATCAGATGTTGTCGAGTAATGGCGACGGCGAAGAGACTTTGTTGCTCCCGTGTGGGGTCTTTGTTGGCCGAAAACGGCAAACTGTCGGCCCCCGATGGCCTTCTGCTGGGCGTGCGTGTGCCGGAGTCTCTGTTGGATATATGCGCGAAAGTGGTGGCTCAACACGTTCCTTTCCAGCGCATCGAGGAGCGTTACGACCGCATCCCGGAACCAGTGCAACGGCGAATCATCTACTGGTCATTTCCACGTAACGAAAGGGATATATGCATGTACTCGTCGCTCTCCAAAGTCACCAGCAACTGCAATGACTATCAGAATCTTCCGTTTCACAAGGGACTACGGCTGCTGGAAACTGGCTGCGTGGAGAACGTTTTACAAGTGGGTGAGTAGCCTGCCCGCTTTTTTACCCCGGCAATATGGAGTCGGGAATAAGTGCCCCTGCGCTAGAGAAACGCCTTCAGCCATCGAGATGGATTTACCATCGACCAGTGTTTCGTTCGGGCAATGGGCAGTCGTTGAACATCCAGTTCGGATAGTGAGTGAGGCATCCGTCCGAACAATGAAGTTGGTGCTGTGCTCAGATTGATCAAAATTGCGAGTGGAATGTGGTCAGGTTACGGCGTTCGGGTGCATGGCGAGAACAACGGAGGTGCAACGCACCAGAAAGGCGAGGACCGTTCCTGGCATTTTCGCACTTTCCCAGGACCTCAACGTTCCAAAACTGGGCAAAAATGGCTCGAGGTACTCGCTACTTCATGCATTACCTTCGTTCTTCTTCGTTCTTACCACCAGAACGTGAGCTCGTGTTCGTTCTTCGTTTGAACCACCCGAACGTTCCAAATTCGTTGCTTCGAAATGAAATGGATAGCAATTCTAACAACCGAACGTTCTCTCGTGCTCATTCTACGTTCGAAAGAACGTTCTCTCGTGCTCATTCTACGTTCGAAAGAACGTTCTCTCGTGCTCATTCTACGTTAAACGTTCGCTGTACTCGTTCGACGTTCAAAAGTACGTTCTCGTGCTCTTACTTCGTTCGAAAGAACGTTCTCACGCGTTCGTTTATACGTTAAAAAATGTTCTCTCTTAGTCGATCTTCATTCGAACGAACATGCTCCCGTGCTCGTTCTTCGTTCCAAACAAGCGAATGCTAACTCGTGCTCGTTCCACGTTTTCGGACGTGAAACGTTCTCTCGTGCTCTCATCGCCTATGTTCGAACTACCATAACGTTCGAGATTAGCTAATTCGAAAAGGATAAGCAATTCCACGAATGAAATCTGAACCAGAAGACAGTGAGAAATGGGCATTTTGACCGAGTTTTTGGGGGTGCCATACTCTCCGAAAGGGATTGGGTTGGGACTATCGATTGGGGCCGATGCGATTGCCTTTCGTTTTAGTATTCAGCGCTGGTTCCGTTGGTCGGTTCCCTGCCCCTGCCCCGCATCCTCTGCCCACCTACACGCCGCTCGAAGGGAAGGATGGTGGCAATTTTTTTTTTGCCAGAGCTTCACCCATTACCGATCGGATGAAATGTAGTCTAGCGTTAATATGAGCATTGGTGAGGGGTGGAGCCTGAGTGCTGTCGCCCCATTTTGACACCCGCTCGTTATTTCGCTCGCGTACAAACAAACAAACGCTGAATCCGAAAGCTGTCCACTCGCTTTCGTACCCCCGCATGAGGCCATAATGATGCTGGTTGCCATCTTGAAACCTCCGTGGCTGGAGAAGTGGAAAGTCGTAAAAAACGCCGAAATTCTTCTGAGCCGGGCGGATGCTGATGCTGATGCTGGGAGCATCCGAACAGCTGAGTTGAGTTACCACATGCCAAATGCCTTGCCGAAAAGCACACCCCCCAAAGGGGCCGAGCACGTTGGGGACCTGGGGTGAGAGCCACTTCAACGTTTAGCATGGCAATGGTGGCTTCGAAGCCGATTCTATCCTTTTTGGGACGCTTTTTTAGTCCAGAAGGCAAATTTGGGGCTGGGTTTACTTTCTGTTTCAGTGACAGGCTCTGAAGACTACTTTCGTTGGGGTTTACAGTACGTGTCAGGTTAAGAATGGACATTTCACTCTGCCCTCTAGCGGCGTTATGGAGCCGGTTTACTACTACTATGGTGCTGCGTAAGAATATGGTACAGTGTTCCTCTAAAAAAATTGTCTAGGATTCTTCTTGTTACGAAAGTCTTATTATGTGTAACTATTGAGTTTTAAGTTATAAATTCATATTTAATTAAAAAAAATTGCATATAGTAGGCCTACATATCACGTTCAGAGTGTTAAATGTTGGTTAAATTTCACTTTGTCCTCTAGTGAACGTTTATGAACCTGATCACTTGTTTGATGTAGGAATTATATCAATCCGCCTACTTTTGCAGCTATGAAAGCACGTGCCAAAATTGGAATTCCTACACTTGCTATTTTGAATTTTGCGCCTAAATTTGTATATTTTCATCCAACTATTGATGTAATGTCATTTTCGAGAGAAGTTTTTAAAATTGGTGAATTTTTTCCTTAAAACAGTGGATAGTTACACATAATTTGGCTATTTCATACTATGAAAAATGCTAGCCAATTTTGTATGCAACGGTACAGAATGCTGATAGAGGGCAGAGTGAAATTGAGCGTTCTTAATCTGATACGTAGGCTTACTATGATCATGAAATATATAGCATAATGCTTTCTATAAAATACACAAATTTAGACGTGAAATTCAAAATAACACGTGCAAGATGGCGATTGCTAAGGTAAAACAGGTGATGAGGTTTAAAACAACCACCAGAGGGCAGAGTGATAAGCCCATGCTTAACCTGACATTGAGACGTAATATAGCCGAATCAATTTTAATGCCAAACACGAAATTCCATCGAGCACGCAGTAAACTAAGTAAGGTCTGAACCTCGCTTCATAACAATGTGCACATGAGACTGGAAATCGAAAGTGTCATCGTATTGTTTCCCAACAGTTTGAAACGAGGTCTGTGTTGAACCAAGTGGTTGTCCCGAAGCAGATGGAACCGATCAACCATTGACTAGAATACGCTGTTTTTGTCAAATGATATGATATGGGCGCCATATTATACAGTGAACACACAGATAATTTTATTTCGAAAATAATTGCTCGGTTTTACAATGGTAAACCTACTGCATAACCTGTATACAGTATCTGTTTGGGGCTGATACACGGATAGGCACGTGAACTTTTGTTTCTTTTTTTGGTTTCAATATTAACCATCCATGGATATGCCATGAGCCAGAGATAAGTACTTTAGTATCAAGTTCATGTACATTGCACACGCTTTGATTCATCTGCCATTGAATCTGTACTATTCCTGACATTTTCATAGGACTTTTTCATTCTAAACCCACCTTTGTAACCCCAAAGAAACTAAGTCTCTTTGGTTGGACATGTATGGGACCTTTTTCCAGACAACCTGAAAAGGTCGCTATATTGGCACTGATGAAGCCAGGGTGTCTCAGCCCTTGGGATCCTCCTGCTTTCATATTTTCCTCTCCAACTTTTTATAGTCCTTTTTTCCCATTCTCCCTCCCCTGTTCCTTTACCATGGCAGACATTTTTAGGGCCGTCCAAGAATTACGCGTCTTTTTTTCTTTTCAACACTATCCAGTCCAGCCAGCCCCTGTCCAACACTTGTTCAAACTTTCAAAAGACTATCGCATTAAAATACATGTAAGTGTCCAGGGACACCAGCCCCCTAACCGTGTTTAGTCGAAAAACTTCAAAACCAATTCATTGCATTTAATGTCCTGGATATTTTATCGTATTGTATTCAAACCAAGCACGGTGTTCGTTATCTGGTGGTTTTTTGTGAACTATTTTAAAAATGGCCACGACATTTTTGACCGTTGGCGAATGTCAGAAGGAAGGATGACCTCGTAAAAATAACACGCTTTCGCAAGCTCACGTCACATTAGATTCATTCAAGATTGGGTTTTCAAGGATGCATGTTGTACAATGTGTTTAACGTGCAAATTTGTTCATAATTTGTTTTCGACAGCCTGGAATGTGTCGCGTGAAATGGTTTGAATTCAATTGGAGTAGGCCTATTTGTTGAATGATGCTTCACACTAAATACTTTGCATTATTTTTGAGGAATTCTGATGTTTGCTGACACCCCCATTTGAATAGTTTTGCAATATTGGATATGAGCGAGGAGATTATGCGAACGAGATGTGGGTGTCATGTCGTCATCCACTTTCATATTGGAATTCATTGTGATAACAAAACCGGGTTCCTCCAGACTTGGTGAACCTGGAATATTGAACGGCATGGAAAAGTCAGGGAAAATGGATTTACTTCTAAAAATTCAACAAATCAATGATACATTTGACCTGATTCTAACTAGTTATTGGTTAAACCTGGGTTTACACTATATCATAGAGCATTGTAATATAACTAATTAGTTATTAACTCTTTGTACAACTTTTTATATGACACCCACTCGATTACGTGGGTCATCAAACACTCACTGATGTTAAATAACATTTTTTCTTCTCCTTTTCGAACAAGTTGCATAACTTCGCGATATAACACGTTTTGTTATGGTTAACACTTTATGAAAATTCACGGAAAATCCATTTTTTCAGTTTTTTTTAACAAAAATCTCATGTAAAATGTCAGGGAAATAACTGAAATGTTGCCAGGGAATGCCAAGAAAATCGACTGGAGAATTTGAGTGGGAACCCTGGGAACTTTAACACAAAAATCAAGTGATAACGAGTAATTCTGTGGCAGAAATCAGTGATGAAAATGTGCTGTTTCCGTATGAAAACTTGTGTTCTATTGCATTGAAATTTTCTATGCTTTTGCCCTTTCAGTGGTTTGAGTGGTCACTGGTCAGAGAAATTTGTTTTGAAACCTGAAAAATCAAGGAAGTTGAAATTTTTACCTGTAGTATCTCAACACAAGATTTATACATATACACGGTTGGTCACTGAGCCCATTTCTTGGTCATTGTTATATCCAAACATTTACGAGCATGTTGTTTTCTTCTATCATCCTGGGTCACTTGACGTCACGAGTGGAGTTCAGGGGGCGTTGGCCCCACCATTGGGGCTAATGGGCTTGGGTACCTTTGGGGGCCATTCGAGAACAATTCGAACAAATTGCGTAATAAAATAGCACAGTTTTGGAACTTGGAAATGCAGGGACAATTGCTACCCTAAATATCGACACCTCAAAATAGGTTGACCATAGCATGTAGTGAACTTTCTGGACAACCCTTAAAACACCCCCAGCTCTTCTATGGCTAGCTTTGAATTCTCGAATCGCCAGTGTTCCTCAGTTGTTTGGACTTGGGGCCGGGGCCGTGGAATAATAATAATCCCCAAAATCCCTCTCGGGAACATGGGGGGATTGAAGCAGACCGCCCTGCCATTGTTGGGCACTGTGCGGCGCTGCGGGCAGTGCACGCATCCCTGCCTGCATTTGGCCATGGCAGTGGAGGTCGAGCCCCCTGGCGGGTGTTAGATCGAAACTGGGGAAAATGTGGATCCTGGACAACCTGACCCCCTGCCCCTCCATACCACGTCCCCTCCAAACCTGCGTGCTAGTACTTTTGTATTGCACCGTGCATGTGTTATTAACGTTTGTAGGGGTGTGCTCTGAACCTTGCATCAAATTCTGGCCGCCATTTTTAAATGGCGTCCACAGCACTGAGCAGCATTTTTCGAAGTTTCGTCAGTTTTTCCATCAGGCCAGCTAGTCTCTTGAATAATTGGGAAAATAATTTTTTGACAATTGGGGAATGGATTAATTTTGTTCTGAAGTACACTCCCAGCTGATAAGTTGGGTCTCTTCAGAATCCATAGTAGGCCTACATGTAGGTCCAGTGCGTTGACCCCTTCGCTATTGCTGCGACTGTCGCTATACACACGACCAGCTGACCATACAGTGTACATGTACAGACAATGACCTGGAAATCTCAGGGAATTTTAAATCCAACCTGGAAAACTCAGGGAATTTCTTTCTCAGCGATTTGTAGTCACTATGAGCAGCTGTTGCTCGTTTGACCAGGGAGTACGATCGGTTATTTATTGGCTGTTATAACACGTTGCTTCTTGCTTGGCGGACGTAACCGATAGTGGCCACTGGCCACCTCTTCGTTAAATACTTGGGGTTATTTGTTTCGCTGATGCTAACGACCGGAAACTGTGGCTACTTTTTGTCCCAACTCGCCCAATTATTGGAGGCACAGCCTGGGACCGGGGGATACTTGCCCTCTTTTTCATATTCGGTTTCCTCGTGCCAGCACATGCATTTTTTGTGATATGCTGTACATCCATAACTCATTTTTCGGCCTAGATTGGTTCTTCGAAGGCAGGCCGTAAAGCGAAATGCTGTATAACGAACCATGTTTTAGCATACAAACCCATGTTAATTAAACAGGCTCCGTTCCAATGTCACGTAACAAATAGACACAGTTGTGACGTTTCATTTCCTTTTCGTGTTTTAAAAATACACGTATTGTACACAATGTGCGTGTAACGAACAAATTACAATCTTTAAGAAAAGTTCTAGTCGTAGTGAAGGTGTTCGTGGCATAGGCCTACTGTACATAACTATTGTATATTCGCAATTGTGGATGGTCCAGTTTTAAAAACATGCTCAAAATTCTTTCGGTTTTCATACTTTGCTTACTTTTGAAATTTTTGTAGCATTTTATCACTGTGTTCAGTATTAAAGCGAAGGAAGCGAAACAAAAAAATTTGGACCAATGTTTTAAAACAGGGCCATCCTCAACTACAGATTGTGATGATTTAATGTGACTCAGACAACTATTGTTCAGATCGCTCGCCTTAGCTTTCACACTACTCGATTAGCACAAATGTCGCATCAGATATCCCCGTGCTGCTATGACCTATGGCCCAACATGGCCGTTATAGCGACATTTTTTGGCTGGAAAACGAAACATTGACATAAATCAAAATTGCCGTTATAACGAAAAGCAGTATAGAGGTATGGATGTACAGGGCTCCCCAGAAGTAACATCTTTCGACTTGACTAGCAAGCAGTTGTGGCGAGTGCCGATGGTGATGTTCAGGGAAAACACTAATGCCAGGCCCTCCCAGAGTGTACGTTAGTCTTCCTTCGAATGATTCCGTCAAGATACTGACTAATCGCAGCCTGCAAAAGCACAGAGACTGATTAAATTGTGCCGGAAAAGTCAATATTTAAATAGGTCTCGTGTGCCGCATTCTCCAGTTCCAACTCTGGTTGATAGGTCGTTTTTATCAGAACTCGACCCGCCTAAAAATAGGCCTAACAATTTTGATTGCTATCGCCAAACTAGCTGTGAATCAAGGTTAGTTTAGCACCGATAACTGGCCCACGTTGCGCCCAAATGTGTTTGGATTTGGAAATCTTTGTCACCTAACCTGTGTTGAAACAGAAACCCGAGATTCCCAGCAGAGAATGAGATGCGTCACATGCTGGAAAAACACGTGTATGTGGAATCCATTCTTGGAACGCTGGGGGTCAAATGTCGACGTGGGGGCGCTGCTTGATTGAAATGTATTGAACCGCCATTAGGCCCAGGGCGCATCTCGACAATTGTAATTCTCGAGTTGCTTAAATTTCCGCCCAGGTGTACCTACGCTGGAGCTAGTGCTGGTGTTGACTAAACACACCCTGCCAATGACACGTCGTTATTGTTGCTTATTAAACGCTGTTTCAAGGTGTTTCAATAGTTGCTTTGTTCTCCGCTTACCGCCATTATTCATTGCGGTAAATTGACTAAATTGAATGTTTACCAAAATGGCTGGCAGGTGGGAACGATAGGAATTAAACTATTCGCTGGCAATTAACACTCGTGGTGTGGCCATAGGGTTCCCGTACTGGGGAACCTGAAATTGTCTGGGAAATTCAACATTTACATTTACTTTCACATAGTTAGGTATTAGTTCCAAAAATCTGGATTTATTCGACTTGGATGGAAGTCGTACTAAGACCTTGGTCGAAATCGGTCGTTCGGTTTCCGGCAAGCACTTCTACGAAAGAAATCAATAACGAAATTGCCAATTTTATGTAAAAGATAATTAAAGTGGTGATGTAATATTTGAACGTCTTCATTCTGGGTGAATCCTGCCCAATTTGCCACGAGTATATTAGTTGGTCCTGTTGGATAAAGTTTTAAGGCGTCGTTCAGAAGTTGCTCAACAGTGACCCTCCTTTTCTTCAAATCTGCACCAAGTCACCGGTGACAACTGTGCAAAAAATGAATTAAAAAAGCCACAAAAAATCAAGGGTGAATTGAGAATTTGACCCCAATACCAGTAAGCGCATCCAGTGCTGTTCTCAAGACTGGTTGAACATGGCCTTCGTATCGGGGTGCGGGTGGGGGGTCAACTCTTGCAGAAGGCATCGCACATTGCCTCATCATGGAGGGCACTGTCAGTCCACTGCCATTGGTATGCAGCGATGGACACTGTCCGAAAAGGCTCGGTGGCGTTAGTGAGTCGTGCCCATGCACGTTGGATGCTTCATTGGACGTCCAGCTTATTAGGAATTCACCGTGGTAACAGTTGTTGTTGTTCTTCCCTTTGGGCTTGGCAGCTGACTATGGCTCTGGCATAGCGATTAGGCATCGCTGGGGTATCGCGAGGGGTGTTGTTAAGATCAACTTTGGAAATGAAAAATGGACCAGCCAAAGGATATAGAAATTGAACGAGCAGCCGGATGCGACTTTTCGAGCTTCATTAGATAAAAGGGTTCGAGTCATTCGGTGAGAAAATCCTCCAATGGGCCTCTTCCAAATCCTCCAATTTAACCATGACGCTCCTAATTGCATTTTCTGCACATTTTCGAGCATTGCGCAGACTGAAGCACCCTTGCTGAAACTTGCATGGCTCATATCTGCCTCAATTTAACTAGTTTTTACTTTGGGGCAGCCTATTGCAAAATTATTGCTGTCAAAGTCTCGAGGGCGTATGGCTGACATCTTTAAAACATGGCGGCCGGAAGTGCGCGGTTTCAACTTCCTGTTACAGACACATCGCTGGGAAGGGGTCTCTGTATCTGGAAAAATGGTTCTACAGTTAAGTTTGCTCAGTTCAGTTGTGGGCATTTCTCATTGTAAAGCTGGGTTTATTTGCCCTATGTCACTAAACATTGTAATATAGCAATTAGTTTTTAACTCAGATGTACATCTTGTTATACATGTATAACGTCATATTTTGTAGGTGTAAAAATCTGGGCTTATTATATATAAAAGCGTTATATAGCGACGTTATACAACTTGCTTCAAACATGAGGCGGGAAAATGTTATATACATGTAACATGCTTCTGGTTATGTTATAGATCACTCATGAGTCAGAAAAGATCAAATAACTTTGTTGTATAACATGTTATAGTGAGTACTCTCGTAAACTTATTATAAAACTTCCATTCGATTAAGTGGGTCGTCAATATTAAGATGTTGTATAAAAAAATTTCTTCTCATGTTCAAGCAAGTTGCATAAATTTGTTACATAAAATTACTTTTATGAAAAACGGTTCCATCCATAATAAGTTACATATGACAGTAATCGTCCTTTGATCTTTACCGACACATAACAAGAAACATGTTACATAATATCATTTTAGACAGTTTTCTTCCCATTTTAAAATAATTTGTGTAAGCGCAGCTTAAGATCCTGGACTGTTATGTTGCCAAGAAAAACTTCCATCTGCAGCATCAAACCTTTCCAACAATATGTTAGTATTTCACGTACCAGATTTCAATCTCGCGAAATTGAGATTTTAACACTAGCAATTTCTCGACGGCGGAGATCAACCGATATAATCTAAGTATATGCAGATCAGTTTTGAAGATTGTGCCTACAGTACAAAACTTGAGAAACAACTGCTTATGTATGGTCATTCAATACATGTACTGAAAGAAATTTCAAAGTATATTTCCAACCTGAACGTACATTTTTACATTGTTTGGATGCCTATAAATAAGCTATGGAATTTTATTTAGCTTGCTTAGTTTGTAAAAAAATATAGAAAAATGCAAGTTTTAGTTCTCTCACGTTTGGACCTCCAGATTTTAATATTGTTCATTGTAACTTAACATTTCCTTAAAACACAGGGCTGCATTAGCAGGTGCTCGTGTTTAAAATTAAATTTTGAAATGACAGGGCGTGCTTCACGAATCTTCGAGGTTCTCCGAGAAAATTACACGCATTTGTCAGTCGACTCGAGAATTTTCGCAGGTTTTCAAAAGCACGAATTAAATTTTTAGTGACCTGACTTTAGCTGGTGAAGGGTGGACCAGTGTGACGCGTGGATCGTGAATTGCCCAAAATTGCCTGAAATACTGCGGGGGCTATAATAGCCGAGTAATGTAATTATTTTTGTTTTAATTTCAAATTTCATGAAATACTAAAGCGGGAATGCGTGGGCGAGATTTTCATCACGCCCTGCACCCT
This sequence comes from Kryphioiulus occultus, assembly GCA_034687865.1. NCBI lineage: Eukaryota > Metazoa > Arthropoda > Diplopoda > Julida > Julidae > Kryphioiulus > Kryphioiulus occultus. The sequence goes on from JAQGAF010001520.1 coordinate 10,481, forward strand.
GAACATTTCGAGGGAGTTCCTACGGATATTAGAGACAATATGACGTCGGTTCGTGGTATTACAGGGTGACTGACCGCCTGGAAAACCTGGAAATGTCGGGGAAATTGATTTGGTGGGGAAAAGTCAGGAAAATTCATGTGTCTTGAATTTTGGATTTTCATTGGTATAAGTAGGCCTATCTCAGAAAAGCATTAGAAACACTGTGTTTGTGATGTACTTTTTCTAAAAATTTCGCTTACGGCGTTTTCATCACTTGTAGCATTAACATTTCCTAATATTTCTTATGAAAAATACACCTAAAATCCATTATTTCTGCTAACTTTTAAATTTTCGCCTATTGAGTTCCTGGAGATAAATGCGGTTGCTGGCTGCTGATCAGATTTTTATATGGATCAAAATTTTCAACAAAATTTTCCTACATTGCTCCCACCATTATGAATAAATTTTAAAATTTGGGAAGAATTGCACTGAAAATCCATTATTTCTTGTAGTTTTTCAAAAATTTAGCCTGTGGCATTCCCTTAATTATTAATATTATTTCTTTTTACATAATCTGTGGACTAAAATCCATCATTTCGTGATCATTTCAATGTCCCATCTAAGAACTGCTTCCTGGTTCACTTCATGATTTTAACATTATTAAATTGCTTCGATAGGCTACATTAACATCTTGAAGGGGACATAAATACAAGGTGCAAGCAATTGATGGCTCCCAAGTTTTAATATGAGGTAGGCTAAACACAGACTGCCCTTTATGATCTAAAAATATCAAATCCATAAGAAGGTTTGTTTTAAATCGTCCGGAAATTTTCCAAAAAGCAGTCTGGAAAACCTGGAAAAGTGAGGAAAGTTTGATTGAAGCTTCGTCCAATCACCCTGTCATAAGGACACGCGATGGGGTTGGGTGGCCCAAAAAAGCACAAAAAAATCACTTTTCCTGACCATGCCAGGCAGGTGTTGCGGATACACGAGGCACAAAAGTCTTAGGCAAAAACAGTTGTTTCTCCGCATGGTTCGCTCTGTACCCTTCATTCGGGGATTGTGGGAGACAATGAACCTCTGCCAGACCCCTAACCTCGGCTCACCTTGACTGCAGATAGTGACCCCATCACCTTGATACGTACTAGCCGCATTGGCATTGCTCGTGGCTGACCTTCTCCTACATTTCTTTTTCTGGCTCAACTTCTCCGATTTTTTCCCCGATTTTTAATGGGGTAAAAAGTGACTTCGTTCGAGGGCTAAACCCAGCTTCGTGCCTGGCCACTCTTACAAACGCCCTCCTCCACCTCCACCTCCTCCTCTGATGCACGATGGCCTGAAATCTTGATTTCTGATCGTGTTCCTCTGGCGAAATCCCACCAGGAATCTCCAGCACATTTGCCCCGATGCTAAATTGGTTGGATGACAGCTGAACAAAAGCAACAATTTTGAAGCCTTGGCTTTGGGCAGTTTTTGCCTCCACGCTTTTCTTCACTCGGACCCTGGTCAGTGGTCAAAGGCAATCTTGACCAGGCGCCATCCGATTCACTGTTGACACCATGTGGACGATTATTTACGGTAAAGGCATTTACAGACAGCAAATGGAGTTTTTATTAAGAAAATATTTCTTGGGGAATCTATGGAGGCTGAGTGCTGATCACCCTAGTTGTTGGCCCTGCCTTAACAATAGGCTATTTGCACGAAGGCAGAGGACAGTCCGTGCATTCTTGCTAGGACATTGTCTCCAGACAAGTCTCAAAAGAAAATGGTAACATTCCATTTCGGTTTTGGGGGCACAATGTTTGCTGCCAATGCTTTCATCTTCCCAAAATGTTCATTTCAGGTTGAGGCTTCATGGCTTAAATTTACTACTTCCTGCTATAGTGAGTTAGTGTCTCACTAGTCCACTTTTAGTTTAAGTCAAGTAACTTTCATTTCAGTCTTTGTTCGACTGCCCTCTCTCCCCAAACATGTGCTACATGTCCTGACTTATTTTTACTACACTCAGATGGAGCATGGCGACTACCAACCTGGAAAACCAGGGAATTATGAATTGAAATCTGGAATTTTTCAATATTAAAATTGTATTTAGTATTTGTTTTGTTATAATTCCTCAAGTCAGCACAAAAATGATTGGACCCGATAATCACTTCTACCATTTTCCTAAAAGTCAGCAAATCTAGGTTAAAAAAAATTCAAATTTCCTTATAAAAACTCACTCCAATTTCTTTCATTAGGCTTATTATTATTATTTCCAAAAAAACACATTGCAAGGAAAATAGACCTAAAAGCCATCCTTGGTTTTTTTTTGTTATTTTTGACTAAAAACCTGCCATTTGAAATCTAGTTTTTGAAAATTCGCCTACATTTCCGTGTTACTATTGCTAAAATTATACTAAAATCCATAATATCATCAAAACGTATTTTTTGAACCTGGAAAGATTAGAATGTGACCTGGAAACATGGGAAACTCAGGAAATTTGGCTTTTATGAATTTAGTCGTCACCATGTGTTTTTGGCAAACGTATTTAGCATTTAAGCATTTAAACAAAGGCTGTCTTATGGTCATGCTGCCAATTCCCTGAGAAATCCTCGCCAAAGTCTTATGTCCTCTACTTCATAATTGCCATGACTTTACCAAAATTGGACCAACCTATACAATAACGGCTCTCTTCGCCTTTGGACGAGTGGTCATAGCGGTCAATCAATCGATTTCGGACGCCAGTTAAGCCAAGGTTAATGCCTGAGTGAAGCTGACCAGTGACCATTATCCGATAAATTTAATTGGCGATTGAAACAGGAGCATGGCGGTGACTTCTGACGTTTTTGCTGCTTACAGGGGTGTCTGCTAATCGCCGGTTAAGTGGGACGGTGCATGGTGCAGTCGTCCAGCATTGGCGTGTGCTGCGGTTTATAAACCCAAGTTGTAAAACCAACCCCAAATTTCCAGGGACACTCCAGAAGATTTTTTTTTTAATTTGACTATGGTACACGTGCCAGTTGGGCCCACCCTAGTCTGTTTTTACTGGGCCCGACAATTATGCCAATTTATGACCCCTGTAAAGCTGGATTTCTTTTTTTAGTGTCTTAAAATCTTAAAATACCGTTTCGTGTTTTCTGCATAGTTTTCTGCTTGGGGTCCTGCTTTTTTACCGTTTTATATTGGTCTTTTTCTGTGCGATTTTTCGATCGTAAAGGTAGCTCGAAAACCGTTGGCCTTCTGGTAACTGACCTTTTCCCCCATGTCCATTGTGTGGTAACGTGTTTTACGGTCTTATTACTATACATGTACATGTAGATCTAAAAAATGGGTGCCCTAAAAAAATATTGCGTTTTTTTGTGTTTTGATAATCGAGAATGATTTACGATAGTGTTACGATAGTGCTGAGACATATTCAGTAAAACCTGTCTAAAGTAATATCCTCTCTAAACTAATGTCAGCTAGTGCCTTTTTCGGCGTGGAACCCAGTGAACAATTTTGCTAGAACACGCATTTATAGGAAGTTCAATAAAGGAATGTTCAATACCTGCCTAATCTAATATTGTTTATGTAACTGTGGCCCTAGTCGCATATTGTCAGTTCCTGGCCTGACACGTAGTGATGTAGGCGTGTCAGTATGGGATACTAGTAGTCAATTTTATCCATACTGATGCGTGTCAGTAATGATATAGTGTTGTCAGCTATGGCAACTACAGTGCGAAATTAAGTAGCGATTTTGAATGTTCAAACTTCATTGCATTTCTAAGTTATGTCAATTATGAACAGCACTAGAGCCGAATTTTATGATGATTTATACTGATCTTTCTACCAGGAAAGGTGATACTTAGCACTAAAGGTGTTAAGAGGGTTTTTAAGGGTAGTTCTGTGCCTGATTTTCGTTTTTTGGGACATGAGTTCGTCCTTTGTTGCTTCTTCCCCACCATCGTCCATCGTGGTCCCCAATGTCGCCCCTTTTCATCTTCTAGTTTGGCAAAGGTCGTTGACCTTCGTTGTTTATCTTTGTTTCTGGCAAGCATTTCTAGCTGACCTTAACTGATGCGTATGGGGCCCAGCGGTTCGATATGCCGCATTATGGATTTCCTAGTAAAGGTTCTTCTGGAATTTCTTCCAAACTCATCTTCAGGAGGACTCTCTTCTTCTCCATCTCTACATCTGCATGCTCCACGTCCCTGGAAATGCGATATCGCCTATGCCGTGTATACTGTAATAGCGCAATAAAAAAATCCAATAACGTAATGAAATTGCATTTGCCTTCAAAGTGATTGGGTAACGAGCCAGTTCGTGTTTCGCCTTGGCCATCGTCACCACTTTTTGGCCTTGGTTGCTGTGCGCGGCCATCACTCCACCCATATCAAGATGGAGGTCGATGCATGCGACGCATGGAGGACAAGGGGGGGTAAGGCCTTGCCTTTTTTTCGAGCATGATGCATGCCTCAAGGGGCAACGTCGTGCCTCTTCAATTGTTCGCTTTTGAACGACTGGGGACCATAGTGCGAAGTCCAGCAATTCGAATTTGTAGTGTGTGCTGTAATACAAATTCCCACTTTTTGGAAAGTCAGGGAAATTGAGATAGTTTCAATCAGACACTTGATTAGTCTTCTTTTATAAAAAATTGGGATCAAATCAATTATTTTTCTTATGTTTTAAAGAAAATATCGTGTAAATGTCAGGGAAATAACTGAAAAGTTGTCAGGGAAATTTACTTAAGAATTGGAGTGGGAACCCTGTAATATTAATACGGTAATTTCAGGGACCAGAGGGTGCCCTCCGGTCATCGTAGTCGTTAAATGAAATTCAGGTCATGGAAGTCATGGAAAATTCATTGAAGTTTACATTACGGTCATGTAAGATTAGTCTTTTTGGGTTGAAAGTATAATCATTTGTCATCTAGTTTCGCAAAAAAAAATATTCGCTTATGGAGTTTCTTGCCCAATAATCGTGTCATCACTGTGGTGGACGATGTTTCTGAAAGCACTACAGTAGAACCTGTCTAAAATAACTCTTGGTACAGGTGCCAAATACTATTTTAGACAGGTTCAACTGCAGACATGGATCCAATGTCGGGACCGGCACATTTTATTATTGTAACGCTGATATTATTTTACCCTGGATTATTTTAGACAGGTTCCTACTGTATTTGGTAATGATATGAAACTGGAACAGCCTCGTATTCAAACAGGCATTAAAAAATCATGAAATTTTGAATTTGCAATACCAAATCCAGTAGACATCCTGTATATTAAAACTGTAATATCAGTGCATGATCACTGGATGTCTACCGGTCATGGAAATCATGGAATTTTTGCCTTCATTGATTCACGAAATAAAAATTTGGGCTAAAATTCATCATCGTTTCGCAAATAACTCGATAATGGTGTTTTTTTTTTGAACAATGGGCTGTAATCATGTCATCACTGGTAGAGGATATTTCTGAAAATCACTATTTAGTGATGACACAAAACTTGAACAGCCCCATATTCAAATTGGCATTGATTTTTTTTTTTGAATTATGAAAAATTGAAAAGTCATGGACTTCGTAATACCAAACCTAGTAGACACCCTGGTTCATGCAGCAAAGATGCATGCGGCAGAAACACGGCATTGTTTGCATCAGGAGGAAACCTGATGAAGACTTGTTCTTTTCTTCTCTAGAATGAATTAAGTTCCAAGACTGGATTCTGTAGTTTTTTTTGGCACACCATGCTAATTCAACTTTTCTTCACTGCTCACACAAGTTTGACTTTTTACTCCAAGCCCAAAAAACAAACTCAGCTAAACTTTGGTGTGTTCCAAATGTTTGAATAATGGTGTTGCAAACCGCTGCATTTTTTGTGGTTTCAATACATTTCCCATCTGTCGGTTTCCTCGCACGTGGTCCACATTTCTCGTGATGAACAGTGATCGGGTGCTTTCTTTGACCCGAATGGTAATTACTTTGATCTCGTTAATTGTCATTCTGCAAAGTTTACGTGCAATGAGTTCAAAATTGCGACAATGTTTCGTTGCAAAGTGGCTCCTGGATGCTGTCGAATTCGTCGTTGCCAGTTGTACGACTCGTCATGGACTGCTACACGTTTTTGTCATTTTCACTTTAATGCCTTTCCTACCTCATTACAATGACGTGACGCTGGTTTTTCAATGGGACGTGGTCGAAACACTGCAAACAATGCGTATAATAAGCTGAGACAAAGAGTAACGATGGTCTGTCGTAATGAATACGTTGTGGTCTTATCTCGAATCGAGATTTTCTGCCTTACGAAAAAGTGTTCGAACGACGACGGCTGCATCGTAAATTCATACTTTAATAGGCCTTTGTGCCGTTCGTAAACAGTTTTAAACACCTGCGCCATGGATCATGTGTTGTGAAAGTCTGTAATGCGCCATTTTAGCTTATATTGTGCTGTTTGATTTTAAAATTCTGGTCGACATGGCGTGTAAATACGCTCCAATCAATGCAGGTCGATACCGAGCAAATGGTGTCGTACGGATACCACTGCTGAATACCTTCTCACATTAGCTACAATGCTGTATTTTATGAACGACCCTTAATCATGGTTCAGCTTCAGCCTTGACTTTCAAAGTGTACTTATGGGCGGCTTTTGTAATGAACAAGGATACCGCCCATAAATGACGTCCAAGGTTCTATAAGGTGTGGGACATGTAACATGACCTAATGATATTCAGGGGGTGTAGAAAGTTACTGGGCAATAGCATAATTGTTGGTGTTGATTGCATGGTTTGAAAAGCTGGAATTCCAACTTTAACATCTTTCCTGATTACATGTAGAAATATGCCCAGATTTCTTAACTCTCACCATGTATCTACATGTATCTCTAAAGCAACTCGAAGATGTCCTTATATCCAGGACTGGACATTTCAATACACCAATAATTTTATATGGCTAGTTGGGTTGACATAAAAATCAAATATTGTATGTGGGACAAATGAATAATGATATTGTGAGCCTAATTTAAAAAAGAAAACTAATCTAAATCTGTTGTTTCTTTATGAAAATTTGATCCATCTCCTGTTGTTGTACAGGTGTATAATAAGTAATAAATATTACACCATTCCTTACATTGACATATGCCGTAATTTTGAAATTTCAGTGGTAGGGTTGCTTAAGGAAATTTGTTTTGAAACTTGGAAAAGTCAGGGAAAATCGATTTACTCTGAAAAAGTCAAGGAAATTCAACAAATCAATAACAGATTTCGCATAGCTATACAGTAGGTATTGGTTAGCCCGAAAATCAAGAGATTACGTACGAGCAATTCCCTGAAAGAAAGTAATAAGACTTTTAAAAAGGCTAATCCAAAGTTGCTGTTTCCTCGCGAATATTTGTGTTCACTCTCCTGTATATACCTATTTTTGCATTTTAGTGGTCAGGGAAGTTGAATTTCATCTCTTAGGGAATGCAGTAGCGAGTGTTTCCATCATTTTGTGCAACACCTGTTCATGTTAGACGTTCGTTCAAGGGGGAGAAAATGAGAGATTGTCCACTTCGTAAATGGATATAAATAAAGCTGCGTTCTCACGAGTCAGTTTTTGTCGATCAACTTTCGGTTGAAAACGAGTTGAAACGTTAGAATACGCTTTCAGCAGACTTGATCAAAGATTGGTTGAATCGAACAAAGTTGACCACCCTTCAACTTTTGGTCTTTCAACAGCTTTCAATTTGCTCAAGTCCAAATTGGCACGCGCACGAATTCGAATTTTCGCTAGAATCGTGTTCCATTCCTCTTTCGCGTACGATCCATTTAATGCGAATTTCGGAAAAATACAGAAAGCATAATTTTGCTCGACGCCATCTTCAACTTAAGTTGCATACATTTTTGTTGAAACGTCTGAACAGAAACTGAACAATTCTCGATCAATAATTGTTGATCGACAAAAGTTGACACGTGAGCAGCGGCTTTATGATGGGCATCGTTCCTGCACAGCCCCGTTGACACAAACAGTGATTACGTATCACGAGGGTCGTCCATTAACCGACTACCTGAGTAGGACATCAGCTGTGCGTCCGCTAGGTGTCGCCGCTTTGTTTGTAAATAGTGCGTGCGTGCGCTGCGCGGGGGCTTTCACTTTCTCAGCCGCTCGTCTCCGCTCTCGTTCGCTACCGACTCGGCGGGGAAAGCGGAAAGCGAGCCGAAGTGAGCCGAGCGAGCTGAGCGACCTTCGCTCAGCGAAATGTGTGTCAAGGTTTTCGTCACGTTGGCCTCGGCCTCCGCGGTCATTCCTACTGCGAGCTGCGTTTGGGTACGAAGCTACCGAGCCGTTCGTTTTGAGCCAAGTTCGGATTCCCGATTCTAAAGCAGCAACACCTGAGGATGTCCAGCGGAACCAGCTATTTATAGCTTAGCTTAGGACACGCGTGCCTGGAAAAAAAGAACGGATTCAGAGTTGCGTCACAGCCTCACGTGACCCGCGACTTCTCCACGTTCTTTTCTATCGAATTTCGATTTCTATTTCTCTGGCCCTTGCGCATCCATCTCTCTCACTCTCTCCCTCCCCACAGTCGACTTTGTTGATTTTTTTCTTTGTTGCGAACATTGCACACAGCCCTGCAAATGGCCGCGATATAAAAGCGCCTTAGTGGAATTTATGGCTGCTCTCCTCCGGCTTATAAAACGCATCTAATAGCTGCCTCCAGCGCCGTTAGGGGATACCTAGCCGTAGCTATAGCTCCTATCTTATTACCCATAACGCAGCAGCGCTCCCATTCTACCATGATTGAGCATAAAACCCCTGCTCCAATCGACAAAAGGGGGCGCTCGACAACGTCGTCCGTATCGATCTTGCGGACTGTGCTAATACAGCGTAACCTCTCTATCGGGATGGCAAACGAGTAGTACATGTCCTAAACTTAGCAAACCTTTTCCTTACTTAGCATCTGCGCAGTTTGACAACACCGCCTTTATCTCTTTACTTTGTTACGTGTGCAATTTCACAACAGTCCCTCTACCTTGGTACCTGTGCTGTTTAACAACACCGCCTTTACCTCTTTACCTTGGTACCTGTGCAGTTTGACACTACTTTTGCTCTATTGTTGAAAAGAATCTTAAAATTATTCTTAATTTGTGTCCAAAAGTCCTAATATTGTCCGTAATACATTTTTCCAAAAATGTTCCCAGTTTCGTGAAAGTCATGGAATGTGAGGGAAATGGAAAAGTGTCAAGGAATGTTGGGGAAATTTATGTACTTTGCATCAGCTAGTTGATTAGTCATCATATTTTATAAAAATTTGGGATAAAATCCATTATTTTTCTTATTTTTGAGTGGGGAAACCTGTCCTGTCTATGTTGGACACCATAGTGTTTCAATGTGATTTACTTTCTTGCGAATCCATAATTTGCTTTGTGTCGTTCGTACTTGATGAACCATCGTGCTATTACTGTATACAGTAGCTCACTGACAATTAGCAAAATTGGCCTGTGACATCATGATGCCATGTCAAAAAAAATGGCGTGCACCCATTGGTGCCCATGGGGTTTTGTGTTTGTTCATTGACTCGGATGTCGTATTGTTGCTAGACAATCGTCGACGTCCACCTTTCGCAGACTCCACCCTGTTTTGATGTATACATGGTCCTACAATTGTAATTCCTGTTTTTGCGCACAGACAAACAGTTTTGAACAAGAATTATGCTTCAGACAGCATTTCTTGACCGTCCCTCATCCAACTCTATAACACGTAAAAAGCCTTAAATTTTCGCTAGGGCTTTTCCACTGTGTGTCGTTGCCATACCACTCGATAATGGCTTCGAACGCACTTAAACAGTGGCGCCCCCACCACCTAATGGCCTCTAGCCTATATTGGAATCGACCGGCCACGTGACCCAGGGTGCACTGCGCATGCTCCGGGTCGTGCCTCGAATAACGTGTAGGTGGGTGGCTACCATTTCATCCGATCATCGGAGGGATGGACGGCTCTTTGGTCGCAAAATACGAGGGTTGGAATTTTAATAGTAGCAACAAATCTGTAGAATTGTAGTGAGAAGCAATACTCTGATGTCGCTGATGCCAAATGTTAGGTTGATTATCCACTATAAGTCACTTGAAAGACCTGGAGCCAGTTGCATGTAAGCCCCTTTCGTCAAAGCGCAACTTTTCGAAGTAATTGCACTTTCAACCATCGAAAGGGGCAGTTTTATGCAACGCACAGTACGCACTTGCAAATCGAAAGTATCACTTTGGTCCAAAAGTGACACTTTTGAGGAATTTTGAAATTGAGAGGACGAAAGAGGACGGTTTTTTTTAAATTGAGTAGAAATTGAAAGTGCCAGAGGTCGTACTGCACGTCAGTGTCATAGAGGTCATGTAAAGGCTTGTGGTGCATCGTCCTGACGATAGGGAATGTTACATAATGGGTAAGGGCCTTCAATGAGTAACACCAAGGTTCTCCAGCTCAGCATGATCTTGCAATTTGCTGGGTAATTAACCTAACATTTGGCATAAGCTGCATCATTTCCCACTTCTCACCGCGATTTTACAGATGTGTTGCCACTATTAAAATTCCAAACCTCGGATGGTCGGAGAGTTGCATCTCCTTAGCTGCCATCTTTGTCGCAGAGCTTTTGGAAATGCTCTTCGACTACTGTGCAGGACACAAGTGCCCCGATTCTCACGGACATCCTTCGTCAGTTTTTCAATGAGGTTTTCAACTGCTGTTGTTTCGCCACGGCGAGGGGGCGCTGCTGCTCGAATAGACTTTAAAGTGATTAAAATTGAATGGAGGTGCATTTATTTTGTGGGGAACGGCACTACGGTTCGTGGCAGAGGGATCCTCGTGCAATTAATTCGCCCATATTATAATGGCTTTCCATTGAGCGCCGTAGCCTCGCTGCATGCGTGGCGAGGGGGCGCTGGGGTTGCTGGGGATGCGGGCTAATCCATACTTCCCTAAGTCGACTCATTATCGAGTTATTAGAAATTTATGGCGGTGACGTCACGGGGTGCATCTCCCACGTGCCATTTTAATATTTTAACCCAATGCGAGCTGAGTACGCCGTGATTAAATATGCATTTAATACATTTAATGCGAGCAATGCAACGTCTGCTTTGGGCTTCTACGTGCACATCTTAAACATACTAAGTATCTTTTAAGTTTGTTGCTTTTGACAGGCTGCTTGAACTGTCAGCATCTTCTTTGCTCAAAGGTTACCATGAGGAGAACTAGGCATGGTTGTTGTTCAACGGATGGGCGCCATCTTGTTTCAAGATGGCGGTTAGAATGAGGTACTTTGGCATCACTGGCCATTTTCAGTTTCATAGTTGCGATTCTTTTTGGGGCATGGTGACTACCAATCTGGAAAACATGGAAACCTCAGGGAATTTAACATTCAACCTTTACAATTTTTTAAAAAAACTCAGGGAATTTTGTATTCACCATGGTCTAAAATTGCAGTATTGGTAATGTAGTTTATATAATAAAAACCTCACAAATTTATTTCATTATTATTATTTCCAAAAAATTACAATTTCAGCGCTTCCTTATTATTACCACATTTTTTTTCATAGAATTAACACGTTTCATCATAAAATACATTTTTGAACCTAGACAAATTAGAATATACTAGTATGACCCTGGAAACCTGGAAAGTTCAGTCGATATCGTTTCCATAAATTAGTAGTCACCATGTGGAGACACTAACGATGCAAAATTATTATAATTTTGGCACAGTTCGTCGTACATCAAAACCGTTTTCGGTAACGATTGACCTTATTTCTGCATTATTTTTTTTCTTGCCAATAAGCTATTTTCTCCTTTGAAGCGAAAAACCAAAAAACGTGAGAATCGTTTGCTTTCACGATGAAATTTCTAGTTGTAATTTCAAGCTCGTGTTGCAGAGGTCATCCCACACCACTGAGCGTGTGGCTCGTGCTGAAAATGCCAAATTTTCTTCACGAAATTTTTCCAAATAAAAAATGGACGATGATCGTGTGCAACCATGTCGAGGTTGCATCGTGGATCACTATGAATGGCTGTAATGTACAATTGCATTTCACCAGCGTCGTCTCGACATTGCCTATCGTGTATTTTTCTCCGGATAATCGACGTTTCAACTTTGGCTCTTTTTGGCCCAGAGTGTTTATCTTAGTGATGGTGCGTGCTAGTCATTTTCTGTGGGAATCCAAGAGTGATAACAGATGGCCATCCCACCTTTCGTTTTATACCATCACGGCATATACATGTACAGTAAAGGCAGCTTTTATTACAATTCGTGCTTCGAAGCTTTGGGGCCTGGATTTTACGTGGGCAACGTCGCTTCATCCACTGATGCAAATCCGCCTCTATCGACTTTACATTACTATCAGTGACGTTATCATTCACATTGATGATTCATTGGCTTAATTTTAAATTTTCATAATTGGTCGGTATGGTCAGGGAAATTTCTTCGTTTTTGAAACGTGGAAAAATCAGGAAAGTTGAAAAGGTATTTGTAGGATAGGTGCACACCTCCCAACACAGTGGGCTTTCTATAATAACACATAAGCTTGACTGGGCCGCTTGCAAATTTTGTTTTTCCTAACCTAAACCAATAGACATAGGTTAGGTTTCATTATGTTACGGTAAATTTGCAAGTTGCCCTGCAAAGCCTATGAGATGTTAGGAGACGCCCACTTTTGGGAGGTGTGCTTATATCCTACAAATACCGGTTGATATAGTATTTATGACCCACAGAGGACAGCGAGGCTTGATGATAGATGGCGCTACAACGGCCCACTCCCACGCACTTGCTAATCGATTATCCGAACCTGGTCCTCATTTAATTAGGTTGACAAACAGACATTTAAGAGCTCGGCCATTCGGACCGATGTCCGTAATGTCATTTGTCCGATTGTCTTCACGTACCAATTCTGCGCGTGTGATAAAACGCCATTTGGCAACGTTGTGCACCGAGGTACTTGGGTGGATTTTTCGGGGTTTTGATCATCGGAAATGGCGTCAGTCATCCGTTGGCTGGCATTGTGAAGCAACTCTTGCATTATGAATGCAACGCGTCCTGACTGGCTATTAGGGACGCTAGCTGGATGTGACGTCAGAGAGTGAGAGATTGGATCGCATTATCTCGGTTGCTTTGTACCCATAATGAACTGCGCTGGCAAGAATGGCTGCTGCGTGTGTGTTTTACCATATTGCACATTGTACTTTTATAGATTTTTCTGAATCATGCATCGCGACGAGGGATTTTTATTTTGTTTGAAAAGCGGGGATGCAACCAACCAATCCGCCATTGATGACCGTGCGAGCGTGAGAGGTGGTGCGACGATTAACGAACACTTGTGATTCGTGTTTGCGTTGAAAACACACGGCCAAATGGCGACCCCCAACGAAATAACTTAAACAAATGGGGTCGAATGGTAGCCATATGGCGCCTGCAGACCTGCTGTCAGGATGCTGATCAGGACGCCATCTTGGGCGTCTGCTATCCTCCTTGAAAGCAATGACAGGGAGGTTGGCAGTGTGAAAGTTTGAAAATGTGAACAATTGGAAAAAAATAACAAATTATGTGAAAAACTCATGTAAATCAGAGTGACTGGCCGACTGGAAAACCTTTAAGTCAGGGAAATTGATTTGGTTTGGAAAAGTCAGGGAAATTCATATAATGTCTGGAAATTTGTTGTAGCACAACTATTTTGATTGGTATAAGTATCTCAAAAAAGCCTTAGAAAGGCTGTATTTGTGCTCTGCTTTTTCTAAAAATTTCGCCTACAATGTTTTCATTATCATTAACATTTCCTAATACTACTTATGAAAAATCCACTAAAATTCCCCTAAAATGAATTATTTCAGTTATTTAAAAAAATTGCATATGGCGCTCCTAGTTGGCTACTTAAATAAATTTTTCAACAAAAAAATTGACATCATTAGGAATGAGTTTTAAAACTTTTAAATAAGTCCATAAAAATGCAATGTTCGCATCGATATTAATATCAACACACTGAAATCCAATATTTCTGGTAATTTTTTACAAATTTCGAATACGGCATACCCTTAATTATTAATATTGTCATTTCTTTTTTTAATTAAAAATTGTGGGCTAATTCCATCATTTCGTGATCAGATCTATAATTTCTAAGATTTCCGACGTATAGTATTTGTTTGGGTCTAATCTGTGTCATAAATGCCAAATCTGTAAATAGTGTTTCTTGAAATAGTCTGGAAATTTTCTAACAAATTTCTGGACACCTGAAAAGTCAGGGAAATTCGACAAATCAATAATACAAATGATTTGAAATATAGGTTTTAAATCTCGACTCACTCGGTACCTTCTGGATTTTAGAGAAATCATGTAGTAAAGATTTTTGAAGCATTTTTGCAGCAAAAAAAGGAGTGCTTGTTCCCAAAAAGGGACAACTCGATATACCTGTTCTTCCCAGACCCCCAAATATCGCTCGGAATTCAAGATTTATTCGTTTGTGGGCCAAGGTCTGCTTTAAGGTGTACAGGGGTCCGCCAAAATTGTTCCTTCTATTCTTCTTCTTTTCCCTTATTCTTCTCGATCGTGCTTGCCCTTAATAAGGGACACTAGAGGCGAGGGAAACCACTTTGCCCTGCCTACAGTGGCGCTGCTGTTGTGCTGCCAATGACGTCATTGACCACTACTTTTTCCAACTTTTTCGGCCTCCCTACCTTGAAGCCTATATTACCATAACTAATTACGTGGCTTTTATGCCGCTCACCCTGAAATTTGGGCGAGGGAACCACCGAGGGGTTTTAAAAATGGACGTGGGGGCGCCTTTCATACTTGGGGGAAAAAATGAAACAAAAACCAAATCCCAATGGCTGCTACCTGGTGGCGAATAATGGAAAGAAAAAATGTAGGCGGCGCTGAATGCCAAACAACATTTCCTGTTCTTAGTGTGTCACAAAAAGCCTGGTCTTATAAGTACGGGGAATTTGAGAGGTTTAATTGTGAATTGGTTCTGTTGTTGCTCAACTGCCATTTCCTTCAAAAATTATCCACCAAATCCTTTAACTTATCCTATGTTTTTACAAGGTTTTAAATTTTCCAAGGCAGATTCGAAGGTACATGTAGTAATGAAATCCTCCTGAAGAGAAAAAAAAACGGTTCTGCTTGAATCCTTTCCTTCTTTTTTGACTGATCCTTTGATCCGGTCATGGACCCATAATAATTCGCGATATTGAAAGGAAATGCGTTTGCGAGGATGCAAAAAATATGAGAATTGTTTAAAATTAAAGTGTTGGTGACCTAATGGGTGCGCATGATCATTGGCTGGAAACATCCCATCGTTCCTCCAGGTTTTGAATTATGCGAAAAAAGCTTTTTTGCCCTCATAGCTTTTTATCGGAAATAGCAGCCGTGAAATTCATGGGAAGGAAGCTTTTCTAATTTCCTAAAATGACAAAAATAATGCCAAAATTACGTAGGGCTGCCTAACCTTAGGGTGCAGCAACGCCACCTGTGGCCTGCTGCCAAATTATTAAGGTGCCTACCAACCTGAAAAACATGGAAATATATTCAATTTGGAAATTCTGGAAAACTCATGGAATTTTGAATTGAAACCTGAAATTTTTTAGCATCAAAATTGCATCTCGTATTATGTTCGTTATAATTCTGAGAAATCGGCACAAGAATGATTAGACCCAATAATCAAGTCTACCATTCCCTAAAATTCCACGTAAAATTCAGCATTATTTTTTTTTTTTTCTGGAAATATTTTCTTGGTGAATTAATTAAAAAAATTGAATTGCCGTCAGTGTTGCCTTTGTTAATATTTCTGAAAAAACGTTTTCTAGAGATTACAACTAAAATCCGTTATTTATGGTTTTTTTATTCACGTTTCGTCTGTGGAGCTCATTTCTGTCATTATTAACATCAGAAATTTTCCAAATGGTCTAAAACTGCAGTGCTGATCATCTAGTTTATTTAAGAAATCCCTCAATTTCTTTCTTTATTATTATTTTCAAAGAAGCATTTCAATAAAAATGTACCTAAAATCCATTATTTCTGGCAGTTTTTCAAAGAAATATTCGTGAAATCCATCATTGGGATGTAGTTTCTTAAAATTTCGCCTGTGGCGTTTCATTATCATTACTAAATATTGTTTTCAATAGAATTGTAACACATTTAATCCTTAAAATGCATTTCTTCAACCATAAAAAAATAAGAGTATGACCCTGAAAAACCTGGAAAACTCAGGGAATTTGTTTTCAGAAAGTAATAGTCACCATGTTATCGCAGTTGAACGACATTGAACTAACAAATTCGACCATTAGTTTATAGGAAATGGGTAAACCCAGGGATTCCATTAAATTAGGACATCCGGTGCATTTTCGATTCACGATTCCTCGAAGTAAATTAGCTTTCGACACGAGGGTTGATAGCGTTTCCAGCCAATTAGTTTTTCATGAGGTTTTAAATCGCACTTAATGACGAATTAATAAGGGAATAAGTTGAATTAATTCCTGGCTAGTCTCAGCGAATTGTTCTTCGGGCTTTTGAGATGGGGATGTGAAAGGTGGTTTAAGACTTCGGACCCAACTTGTCAGAATTAGCGAGAGTCAAGGGGAAGGGGAGGTTCTATAATCAACTGTCTTAAATTCTTAAACACTTACAAGTATATCTTCCGAAAATTCTCAATACAGTAGGCAACAAACTATTGGCACAGTATGAAAATTGCTGTTCACAGGTAAATTAAAAGGTATACAGTTGTAAACGTGCTTGTATTATATCATGTCCAGTACGCAGTATGTAAAAAAAGCAACAACAAAATATTTGCAAAATTAAGAAAGTACTTTAAAAGAAATAAAATGAAATTTTTCATTGCCAAAAAAGTCATGTCACAGTATGACAACACGACAATGTAGCTGGCACTGAGTTTTATTTTATGGTGCAACACATTCACGTATGTTCTGGCAATTATGACAGGGCAATTTCTGGAAAGTAAGGGAAAATCAGGGAATGTCAGGGAAATGAAAGTACCATGTAATTCATGAACATTTCTTAAAATGTCAGGGAAATTGAGTTTGCATTAGCCAATTGATTAGTCATTAAATTTTTATATAAAAAAATTGGATTAAAGTACATCATTTTTCTTAAAAAATCTCATCTAAAATGTCAGGGAAATCGACTTGATAATTTTAGCGGAAACCCTGTATGCTATTATCTCTAAAATGAAGATTCCCAACAGTACTGTATCCCACCAAGTCCCAAACATCACTTTTCATGTGAATGTGTTGCACCATAAAATAAGGCAGTGCCAGGAAATTTGGGCTGTAGGAGACACTGAATGTCTCCTACATTGTAGGTTTGTCATACTGTGTCATTACGTTTTGGCAGAGAAATATTCGATTTTAGCTTTTTAAAACGTCATTTCTTTACTTTCAAAAATGTTTTTTGCTGTTGTTACATATTGCGTAAGGTACTTAATATAATGCAGGTACGTTTACAACCGTATGCCTTTTAATTTACCCTGTTAACAGCAATTTTCATACTATGCCAATAGTTTTTTTTGCCGACTGTACCATCGATATAATTCCTTTGATACAGAATCCAACTAGGTTTCTGCAAAGTTCAAAGCCCATTTGATCAGATTCGATCAGGTTGCCTTAGTTCGTTTCTCCCTGGTTTCGGAGCTTATTTGAGCATGTTGTCCTCCTTCTGAATCGATTGAAAAACAGCTAAAACAGTACCCACGCTTGGAAATGAATTTAATTTTCCTTTTGCTGTTTTATGTACAGGGTGGGTGCTGGTGCTGCTGATGATGTGCAAGTGTTGACCCTTAGATCGTGGTTTTATTCCCTAATGGCAGGGCGCGGTCCTGTGGCCTTTTAAATATTTGGTTTTTAAGCACTTTTAATGGTCGCGAATAACCCCGCAGATCCTGATCCTGAAATGAAAAAGCAGTTTGAATAAATCGTTGTGTGGATAATTTCCAGTTTTTTAACCCTTTGTTTTACCTTTGGCTATACAGCTGCTTTTGAGCCCATTACGTATTCTCCTTGGGATCCCAAACGTGGGGTTTAAAAATGGAGAAATGTGGACAGACAGCAGTTGACACTGGATGGTCAGTCGTTTCTAGTTTCTAGGCTGGGCACATAATGACCCCCTCCAGACGCCATTTTGCTGACCAGTTTAGCTGGATTTGTTAACCGTTAATCAGTGCCATCTGTCAGGCAACTGCCTCATAGGGACATTTTGGGCGAAAAGTTGTTGAGAAATATATTCGGAGAAAATAAAGCATCCATAAATGCAGACTGACCATCCCGTTGTTCTGGTTTTTTCACACATTCCTCACTTTCTGCAGTTTTGGCACGGGGTTAGAGAGGGTGTCCAGTTTTTTTAAATACATGTAGCTGGTCCAATCGAAATTGCTGTGCCATGAGGCAGTTTATGCGGAGATTGCCTTGCCCGACCAGCCAGAAATAACACCATCTTGCATTTGGCATCTGCCAGTTTTTGTAGCTTTTTTTCTGTTGCATTTTTTATATATTTTTTAACTCAATGAAGTTTATAGTCCACCATGTTAGCTGCATGGCGTTGTCGAATATGTTATGAATCAATGCCGTGGTCGCTAGTGTTGGAAAATTATACGTGGTGACTACCAACCTGGAAAACATGGAAACCTCAGGAAATTTTAAATTGAAATCTGGAATTTTCCAGCGTCAAAATTGTATCTACTATTTGTTCTGTTATGATTTTGAGAACTTAGCACAAAAATGCTTGGCTTGATAATCTATTCTACCATTCCCCTAAAATGCACTACTCGTGATTAAGTTTTTCTAAAAATTTTGCCCACAACATTCCTAAATTAATCGCACTTAATGCATTACTGGTGATTTAGTTTTTTAAAAAAAATTAAAATTGCCCCTAGTGTTGCCTTTGTTAATAATATTTCTGGAAAATTTTCTAGATCACACTCAAATTTCTTTGTTTATGGTAATGCTTTATTCGAGTTTCGTCTATGAAGTTAATTTCTGTAGCCTAAGTGTTAATATTTCTGAAATTTTTCAAAATTGAACTACACGTACTGTAAGCCAGAACTGGATATAAAAAATCCCTAAACAATTACTTCCATCCCCATTATTATTATCATTTCAATAAAAAAACATGTTGATAAATGTGCTTAGCCACAGTTAATATTTCTGAAATATTCAAATTGTTGGTTATTTAGTTTATATAAAGAAAATCATTCATCAATTTCTTTCATTGGTATCATCATATTGAAAAAAAACATTTCAAGGAAAACATACCTAAAAGCCATTATTTCTGGTATAGTTTTCGAAGAAATGTTCGTAAACTGCATCATTGGAATATGTTTGTTTGCTAATGTTGACAAACACCTACCATTTGAGATCTATTTTTCAAACAATTTCGCCTATGGCGTTTCCTTATTTTTACATGTACTAAACATTGTTTTCGATAGAATTGTGGCACGCGTTTAATCGTTAAAATATATTTTTTTAACTTGGAAAAAGTAGAATATGACCGTGGAAAACCTGGAAAACTCAGGAATTTCGTTTTCATAAATTAGTAGTCACCGTGAGAAGGTTGAGAAGACTTTCGACTCACCCTGTATGGCTCGTGGCATACCTTTTGTTCATCCGTTCAATGACACACATTTGGCCAATGTGGGCCTGTGCTGGTGCTGTTACGTACTCTCTTC
>JAQGAF010001521.1:0-30092 GCA_034687865.1 Kryphioiulus occultus
TTGTTCTTTATTTAAAATTTTGAGATAACAAACCACTGAATGATAATTATACACGAGTCTGGTTACAATTTGCTAAATGCTGTTTAGTACATACAAAACAGCTGTGAACATTACAAGACTTGTCCAACTCCTCAATCATTTCAGAAAATATGGAAAAATCATCCGCTCATTATCTAGCTTTATTTTGTCAACGTCATTACCAATTTTACACATTTTTGCTCAAAAACCAAAACCCATATGCAGAGTCCACTATGGTATTTATTACTTTGGCTTTCATCGTAACTACAATTATATCTGGTGAAAATGTTTTCTAAGTTCTGGCATCTTCTAACCTCTTCCAGCCAATGATTTCAAACTCTGAACACACTGCTGAAGAGCCTCTTTTTCCTGAAAAATTCAACCATTTCTATCGTTGTAGTACTCGTTTTAACAGATATCTGAAAACCAATTGACGTCCACAGCTTACCTGCTGAGGAGTTATGCTTTTCACAACGTTGTCAACGATCCATTTCACCATGTGCGATTGCTCGATTCTACGTGTTGCATCTTGAACTTCTACTTGGTAGTCCTAGAGCCGAGCAATTTCAAGTTGAGTTACTAACGGTTGCCAAAACAAGAAGCAAATTAGTTTCAATAATTTTGTTACCAGTCGCTTTTTAACTTCTGTGTAGGCAGTCATCAGCCGGTCTCTATATGCTGCTTCAAGTTGAAAATGAACATTTTCCTAAAAGCCAAAACAAAAAGTGCAACTGATGATGAACAGGCAAGAAGCGATGTAAAAAGATTACAAAATCATCAGGTAACTTTAAAATTGCATAAGCTAACATTTATTAGATTGTAAGATGCACTTTTTCCATGCACAAAAATGCGCATCTTCTTCAATGGCACATCGCAATCAGTTTTTCTTAAAAATTTCCTGCACTTTATTCACTGCACCACACAGTTTTTTATGAGAAAATCCTAGGAAATTTTGGTTATATCTTTAACGTATGATGAGAAGTTGAATTAACGAACATGGAAATAGAACTGCAGGTTGAAATCTTGACATTACTAAAATTCCGGCCCGTCTTACAATCGATGGTGTATTACATTCGATGAAATACGGCGTTTACCTTCTTGGCATCGAAAAGAACTTGCTGTCCTTGCGCGCTCCATTGGGCTTTTTTCTCGGCTTCGATCGCTTTTGTGAAATGAGCTATGCTATCGACTCGGTATTTCTTCCAGCCCTCTTCATGATCCTGGTTCGAAGAAGTAATTCACTTATTACATCGAGAAAATATAGTGAGCTTTTGAATTACGGATAATCTGCAAAGTAAACTGCTTACATCGACCCCTTTATGCAAAAACGCCTTTACATCAGGACCCAAGTACTTTATAAGAACATACATGAATACGCCTAGCGCAATTCCATTGTAGAACTCGTGTTCCAACACGTAGATTTCTTTGGATATCAAATAGGTAATCAAACCGGTTCCCCAAAGATATGGCCCTAAAAATCATAAAATGAGATTTAGAAATTTAGTCACTGACCTACAAAAATATCAAGTAAAAAGCTCAATGAAACAGTGCCGAAATTTGTGGAAATCAAGAGAAATATTGCAAATTGTTACCAGTGACTCCAGTTTTCTTGTAGAAAAACTGAAACCAAGCATCGGGGATGAAACCTAGCCTAACTTTGTCAGCGTACAAGGGTCGAAGACGTCTGGGGAAGTTAACTAAATCTCGCTCTGGACCCTCTTTGATGCCAAGGCGTTCCAGATCTTCCTTACTCGCATGATACTGGCAAACACTGAAAACACAAATTGAAGTTAGTCCTGCAAGTTTATATACTGGTCAAGGGTCATCAAAGCTCTTCTTGGAAAATCAGTTGCGGTAATTACCTTAATCGCACAGGTAATGGTCGAGCAAGTGTGGCGAGTTGGCCTTAAAATAATCCGAAATAATTAACACATTTTTAAAATTAAGTTTAGTAAAATGCACCCCGATATGGTTAATGCATGTCCAAGGGCATATGAAGAGCAGTTTGCATGCATGCGGCTATAAAGCTTTCGCATATGCCTGCACGTTCGTTCGTCGTGCTATTTTGATTTGAATAACGAGCAATTGTCCGGCTTAATGTTAGCTAATGTTTTTATACCAACCTGATTTAATGGCGAGGCGAGAAAACATTTTCCTAGGCAAAACTGCAGCCCACACAAAAATGGAGGACTGAGCTGGTCAAGGTCAACTTCAACGAGAAAATCGCCAGCGCTACCTAGGGCTAAACTAATAACGGCGCTTTGGCAAAAAGAGTGGAATTTCGAATTCGGATAGATTTGTGTTCCATTTGGATATTTTTTGGATTTACGGTTTCAGTGCGCGTTAGAAGAAAATAAGTTATTAGTATCGGTTTTACTAATTTGATTCCCGTCTGTGAACACTGAAGACACATTTTTTTTAAGGTAAGAGACCCTACATGTATGTATAGCTGCAGTATTGTCGGCTATTTACATTTCATGATGTTATTTCAAGTGGAACTTTATCACTTGTATTTCACCTTCAATGACTGTAGGCCTACTTGTTTACTACTTTTAACCAGTTTACAATTTTTTCTGGTTATTCAGTTTTCTGTACGTGGCAATGTTAGATGGCGATTGTATACATTTGTTGGCCGAATAGGGAAACGTTCAATTATCAGGGTTCACACCGAATCTGATAATCCTTGAGAACCTGGGAAAGTCGGAAATTTCTGAAAAACGTTCAAAAAATGTCAGAAGATTTCCTAACTTTTAAGTATTTTTGAATCCAGGAGGTATTTCATATATCGATTATGGCTTGCACCGTGGTTTTTATGCGAAGTTGGAAAAGTCAGGGAAATTTCTGAAACCGTAAATCCCTTTGCGCAATGAGAACGCCAATATGGCAGACTAGTTACATAGTTAAATAAATTGCCATTATTTGAAGTTAAATAAATTGCCATTATTTGGCCTTTAAATTGTCATTTATTTATCCATGCTAGTTACATTTGGCTTCATTACTGCATTGACGAAATTTGTTAAATGAAAGTACATTCCGAGCATCAGAGTAAATGCATTCCTAATTAAAAATCTAAATTGAGAATGTCCATTCCTCGATACTTTGATTTGTGAATGCCTTTCACAATTTCAATAGTTATCATCCTAATCGCTATCCAAATAGATTGAAAGCATTTTATGTTCAAGGTCAGGTTCTTTTTACTTTATATTAGTCAATCGAAAAACCTAAAGGTCAGGGGAAAATAAAATGTTTAACCTTTGGAAACCCGAGAAAGTCAGGGGATTTTACATTGGTAAAGCTGTGCGAGCCATGTAAAGTCACATTTTATATGATTTTTTTTTGGGAAACTATAGTCCACATATGATTTTGGACATCCTATACAGTACAGTAACTGTAGTTTCCCATGAACTTTTAAGTTTTAACCATAGATTTTTTGATGGAAACGCGATATTGGCGAGGTTTGAGAGTCGTTTTTTTATAGACGCTAACGTCATATGGGAATTATGTCCATGCTATTGTGGTGCGTTGCACTAACGTATTGGTTTATCGGAAATGACCTTCCTAATCAGGAGACCATCATTGGTCAACCTATTTTTTCGTTATTTTTTTAATTTGCCTGTGATATCAATATTTGTCGGCATCATTTACAATCGTTCAGTCACCCCAGTCTTAAATGGTCAATTGCAGAGTCCTTGCTACATGTACATGTATTGATTTTTCAAAAACATATTTTTGATTTGCCCAAGGCTACTAAACAAGTTTGTGTTGAAACCAATATCTCGTAACACAACAAGATTCAGTCTTCGGAAGTTGCAACATTTGGTGTTGTTTTTTTGTGATAAAAGCTTTATTTGCTCCAAACTCAATTAACACTGCTCACAACCGATTTACAGATAGAATCTTCGAGACGAAATGAATACAAGACTACATGTACATTTAGAAATGACACGTGCTTCAATGAAGCTCTATGGCTCTATAAATTTTAGGACATTTAAACTGACATCATCTCTACAGTATTGCTGTCTTAATTCTCGTGAATGACCATGTCGTTTAAATTTCCCAGTTGTTCTTCCAGTTTCTTTTCCAACAGAGTTTCGTCTTCGGCTTCTTCTCCATCCTGTTCTTTGATCTTTCTCAACGCGTTGCTCACAATGCAAAGATCCCCTTTGAGTTCACTAACTAATAAAGCGATCTTTTGAGCACTGCTCAGCACGTCCACAGTTTGAGTGTAAGGGTTGTAACGAACACCAAATGGACGTTTGATGGTAGCAGCAAATTCTCTGCAAAAAAATGAAAAACCAACATTTGGGTTGCAATAGCTCTCCTCAAACAATTACACAAAATGAAATTTGATTACCTCATTTTATCTTTGGCTTCTTCGAAACTTTCAGAGAAGAAATACACGTCTTGAAAGGTGGTTATGATGCACTCCTGTTGGGCTGTCCGGTTTGGTTCAAATGGAAGAATGTCCGCTTTTTCGGACAGTGCATACTGTAAGTCAGAGGCATGGAAGATGAAGTTAAAAATCCCCCAAAGATTTCATGTAAAATTTAAGACATTGCAATTGCTATTACTTTGAGTTCAGCAACTGATGAAAGTAATCCAGCTCCGAATACCCTCATTTCTCCATTTTGCTTGCAAAGTCCAAATTCCACGGTAAAGAAATAGCACTACGATATATAACACATGCATAACTGAGTAATTTCACCTTGGTTTTTATGGGTTCTGTTTAGGTAATATATCATAAATAATGCGTCATTAGGGGACGTTCAAATATTATGTCTTCATCTTAGGGGAGGGGGTCAGCTAAATCATGGCAGGAGTAAGGTGGGGGCCTAATGATGTCATCAGTGCTGTTTTATAAAATGTGAGTTAAATTCCATAATTTTTGACCCAGTTTTGCGAAAAAGTTCGCCTATGGCGTTTTCATTGATCATATTATTCGCTTCATTATTACTTTTATGAGCTAAAATTCACCATTTCTGATCAAATTTTTAGACAAACACTATACATGGTGTGAAATTTGTGTATTTGTCACTTGACTACACTAAATGCAGGATGGCAAACGGCAAACAGTATGCTATACTGGAACTTTTTCATGATGCTAGAAATTGTCAATTTTAAATTCACTCACAATTCGTTATTTTCGGCAGAGTTTATCATGAAATGTCGCCTATGGTATTCCCTTAATTTTTATTGTTATTTTTTTTGAAGACACGAGCTAAAACCCATCGTATATGACAGGTTTTCTGAAAATATACTGGGAAAATGAAATTACGATTCAGCAGACTGACAAAATCATAAAAAAATTCGGTCAGTGATTACGTTAAATATCATTAGGGGGTATGGATGTGATGACATAGAACCCATAAAATAGGGAAAAAGTGATGACATCATATTATTTGAACGTCCCATTATATACCGTTGCCAATTTTTGCACTTCTTCGTCCGAAGCTCCTAAGGATGCCAATCCAATTTCTTGCGAAAATTGGGCAAAACTGGGATCAGCCAAAAGGGGAACATGCCCCAGTAGTTCGTGGCAGCAATCACTGTAAGGGTCACAAAAATAACGAAAAATGACACTCGTTATTTTCAAACTTGATCCAATATTGTCGAAGCTTTTCGAAGATTTCAAATGTACAATGTTCTTTCTTCCTTACGGTTCTGGGGTGTAAAATGGGTCCGAACTGTGACGAATGTATTGGGTACAGTGAAACAGACGAAATGCCAATCCTGCCAAAAAATCTCGAGATGACAGATAGCCAGCCACTGGACGCACCTGGAATCCACTGCGACCTAAAGTCCAGTGAATTTATTTCTACAAGTCATACAGTACATGTATATAATATGTGTCAGGACTTGATACCTACGTTTTAAAAAATTGCTGACATCTTCCAACTGGGGTATGTTGTCAGCACTGCGGCAAATTACCAGTAACACTGATATCAATTTGCTGTTTAATAAGCAGTTTTACCACAATGTTATTCTTTAAATCTTCTTACCGATAGCCACAGTATTTGACCAGAAGCGGCATGTTGGTCAGATACTCCTTGCAGGCGTGAGTGGGATACAGCTTCATTAGTTCTGTGAATACAGTGCCCCTGCGAGTTCAATGGGCATTTATTAAAAATTTTACAAAATTTGGTCAAATTAGTTGTAAAATTAAATATTCTATCACTATAATAATTTCCTAATGCAACGTTTCATCAAATTGCACAGTACCAAGTTTTCGTTTCCTCTTCAGTGTAATTCACTCTCGGAATGGGTAAACCACTGGACATAGACGAGAGAAATGGTCAAGAAATGTGTGTAGTGTGCGCTTCAAAATCAAAGTTAATGTAGCTTGATACTTACTGTTTAAATTGCATAGCAAGTTCAGTGAAAACCGTTCTCCGTTGCCTGTATTTGGCATCTTTAAATCCCTATGAGTGTAAACAACAGTAAAAGTAGGTAATTAATAACATATATAATTTCATGATATAATTTCCCATTCATAAGCTTATAGGCCTACTGTATCTTTATTTGTGGATGCGTACAGTTAATTTTTTTTCATAAATTTTACGTTTAAAATTTTTTGAAAAATACTCTATCAATCTTATTGAGCATGCTATAAATGAGCTGTTTGCGACATTTTAATTTATCAATTACTGAAAAACAATTTATTTATTTTACCGCTATGAAACTGAGCATTTACCGATAAATTGTCGATGAAGATACAGTAGAACCTCTGTAAGTTGACCACCCAAGGGACTGTCGCAAACTGGTCAACATAAGGAGGTGGTCAACATATGGAACGAGGTTTGTATTGACACAGGATTTTAATTCCGTGAACGGCATGTATTTACATTGTACAGTAATCATTCATCATTAATAAATAATCTTATTAAAAAGGTCATAATACAGTACCAGTGTTGATACTGTACTGCAAATTTATCCAGCAATTACCCGTACAGTACAGTAGGGGCACTGAAGGGGTGCAAAATGAACTCTTCTACCTCTACAGAGACCATTACTGTTCATGGGTGTACAGTATAAGTTTTGCAAGAGGACAATAAATTTAATCATCCATGACTTTACATGTTGAGACTTTGCTAGTCAACATACAGAGAGTAAATTACTATTGTGTGTCATAGTTCAAGTGGTCAACATACAACATACAGAGGTGCAGGTGGTCAACATGTAGAAGTCACTTTCCATTGAGTTAATGTGGTGACCGTCCGATCAGTTAAAACATAATCAACGTAGGGAGGTGGTCAATTTTGGAGGTTCTACTGTAGTTGGAATAGTATAATTAGTTCAAAAGAACGTATCTAAATAATTCATAACTTCAAACAGCAAGAATAGATATAACTTCGTTTGGTCAGGACTCTTATTTCAAGCTTAGTATACCGGATGGTCAGCGTCCAGTTCGGATCCATACATGAGAACCCGATTTGCGCATTGGTCAAAATCGGGCAGTTTCTTCGGAAACCATGGTAAATCTGGAAAATCTGTAATCAGGAAACGTAGCATGAAATTAGCAGTGTTACTTAAAAAAAAAACATATCAAATTCGTCCATTTTATTGATTGAACATCAAGGATTGATAAGTTCAGCGTTGTGGTGATGTCACTCATGCAAATTAAATGTCTGACAGATTCAAGTTGTAGCTGAAAACAACAATTTTTTAATTTGTTTTACCAAAGCTGCCTTCGATGGGTGTGGGTGGAGGAAATTCTTCTCCTTCGTCAAATTCATTCAAATTGATGCAGGCCACCTCCTTTTGCAATGTCCGAACCAGATCACCCATCCTGGAGTTGTCACATTCAATATCGACAAAAACCTCGAATTCTGAATCTCTTCTTTTCGATTTGCGAGATTCGATGTGAACCACATTGATATTTTTATCCTAATTTATAAAATGAAGTATTTATCACAGGCAGAACCTCGGCCATTAATCGAAATTATGATCGATACAAACACTTGCCTGAAATGCCTTAAGAGCTTTGGCCAGTCCTCCAACTTGGTTTTTCAAGGAAAAAATGACTGAATGCGATTGGTCATATTTGAAGTCTGGGACGTCCTGGCCCTTTCTGGAAATTTCTTCCTGTTCAATCGTGCAAATTATTAGATCGAAATCAATACTGCAATTCTCAAATAAGTAATGACGTGGGCTTTAAAACCTATTTTAATTGATAAGTAAGCTTATATTCAGTATGGAGTGAATGTTTCTTAAAATACATTATTAATCCTGAATTCAAGTTTGTGATTGAAGTCCATGATCAGTGCTGGATGTTTTTAATGCTTTTAGATGATACTATATTTGCACGTATGACTGTTGTGTGAATAGGGTTTTAAGAGATTTTTCGTGTAAGCCTGTGGCGTTTGACGGTGTGAATTTTATCAATAACACTTTCATTGAGTCTGAGCTCAACCAAAGATAGGAATGTAATGAAAAAGAATTTTTTTTTGATTAAAATGTTGGACATTAGAGGGAATGCTAATGGAAAATTGCATAATAGAAATCAACATTTTAACACTTTATATACTTTAAATAGTAGGTCGATTTTTAAAATTTTAAAATGATGATTGTCAATCAAATTATAATACGACCGTATGCATTATAACAACCTATTTCGGTTCGTTTCTCTACATTTTGCTTAACTACTTATGGATGACGGCTAATTAGCTTTCTGTGAACAAATCTCCATTCCATGGTTAAAATTTAAATATCGAACTGTTAGAGTAATTTATTGGCAACATCATAACACCTTATTAATTTTTATTGACAAAAATCTACGCAATTTGTATAAAAATGCGAATGTATTTATAAGAGCAAATTTTAAATAGCTGATTGGCATTCATGAATTAAAAAGTAAATCTCAGAGAATTGCACACAATATCGCAAATCTTTACTTGAAATTTGTTTTTCCTTAATTTGGATGTGTGCAAAAAAAAAAACGATGTGTAGTTCTTGCGCAAATTACCAAAAAAATTAATGAAACCGATTGGATGAACATCATCATGTGTTGATTTGTCTAATTTTCATAATTATACATGTGATCATAGTAGGGCCTATATCATTTTAATTCAATTCAGTTGAACTCAGTTTACACCACAATCAGTATTTTCGTCAAAAACACTGACTACATGATCGCGAATTGGCTCTTGAATCGTATACAGAGGAGTTGAAAACATTTAAGAATAAAATAAAAATAACTTAAAAACACCAAAAACTAAATCATGCATCTAAATAGAGGAAGGCCAAATTCTTCACACTGATTACATTGATGAGAAATCTTATTTCTGTAACGTTTAAAAATTTTCATACATTCTGAAATACTATAAGACATATGAAGGAATTGAAAGAATCAAACACACGAAGTTTTTTTTTCATTTGATACACCGAAATTACGTAAAACGATGATCATTCTTACAAAGTACTCGTTCTAGCAGAGTAAAACGTAGATAAATTTCAGAAAATTACGCGTTTTAGTTTTTTCTCATTTACTCTTCCAAACTCCCTTACTGGAAATGAAAACATGCTACATTTATGCTGATTGTTAATCTTACCTTGAGGTTGTCTTCGTGCTTGAGAGTCCACAGCTCGGCACCCTTTCTATAGAGCCACAATCCCAAAAGACTTTTTCCAGAAGCAGACATTTGCCACTGGTTTTATTATATTCTAATCTTTTTGTCTTTATCGACCTAATTAACTCTGAATGCTTGGCTTTTTATTGTTATTATACTTCTTTCGTTCACTTATGCAGGTGTCGATACCACTCGTAACTGATGGAGGTATGGAGTCCGATAAAGTGCTGTCCTGAGCAACTTTGTTGGGTCTGAGCTGGCAGCTGGGATCGTAATGGTGCTAAAATCGTTGCTATCGTTTTTGGTGAGAAAATCAATAAGTTTGTAGTTGGGCCCAAGGCAAATGCGAAGAGTTGATTTGAGGAAGAGCCTTTAGGTCGTAAAAAGTCAACCACTTGTTGCTGATAAAACTCGTCGGATACATAAATTAGGTGCATGCGACGACAATGGGCCGGACGCTGGTCATTTCTGATGGCGCCATTTGGAATGGAAATCAGTTGGTCAGTTTGGGCTATCTGTGCGAGAGATGTGGCGAAAATTATGTCGTCAATAAGACGCGATTACTTCGTATGAACAACAATGAGCACAAAATACCAAAATACCTCCAAGATTTGAAATGGGAGAGAAAATGCGATGGGAAATTTCCTTAATTAAAATGCATTTAAGTCGTGCTTAATTCTCAAACCTGGGTGGATTACCCAAATTGGGTAAAAGTAGTTTTTCTTAATCGCTATACAATTTAAAAGGATAGACTGAGAAGTACTCTGCAGAAAGTGATCAGTCAGTGCCCATGGAAAAACTATGTGCCTGTAATATACGTGTATTTTAAATATACTGATATATATATTCTTAATATATCACACATATATTTAAAAAAAGGAATTATATTTGAAATATATGACAAATGTTTTGGGAATAATATATAACGAAGACAAATATATTTTTATTACTGTATATTAAGAATATATTTTACATAATATATTATATCTTATGGAAAATAAATTCGTAAAATATTGTGGACAACATATTCTTGATATATTAAGTTTGTCTACATTCTATATTATTACCAAAATGTTTGTGCAAAAGAAATTTGGAAATTTATATTTAATGTAAATACTTAATTGGGTTATTTGGGATAAAATTAAGTCAAGAAATAGTACATAAAAACGACCAATTATAATCCCAAGTTGTAACACTGAAATATATTCAGCATATACATGTATTATAGACTTTATATTTTCTTGACATATTTCAAACATTTTTAATATATGGATGTTATATAATAATTATATTATTCATATATGAAATCAGGCCAATTTTGGTATATTTTCAATATATGGATAATATATCCAAAAAAATATATTCTTAATATATCTTTTTTGGATGTTTAATGTACCAATTCAAAAACAGTCTAACAAAATAGTCCTTGTCAGATTAAGTCATTTTTTGTTTATGAATATTTAACCTGAATTTGGTAAAAAGACTTTCTGATAAGTGGTTTTGAGTAACAAGGATTTTCAGAAGCATTATCTGAGAAACAGTTTTTTTTGGTAATGACGAAAAAGTTTGGGAAGCAGGGAAACTTTAAGTGATGAAGTTGAAGGGGATTCCCATAAATTATTGAAATATTCTGTTTATAATATTTTTAGGAAAATCCTCACTCTGGTTTTATTATGTTCTCATTCCTGGAATGTACATGTATCAATTTCAATTTACATATCGAGGTCCATATAAGATGCTCATAGAGCAAATGCACTAATTACTTAATGAAAACTTCGAAATATACTCTAGGGATGTTGAATATGTGTATTTGCAAAATTGAAGAGAAATCTCGTGTCATCCTTGATTACTTTTAAATTTATTCCGTGCTTACAAGTATTTGGGATGATTTAGCATTGCCAAAGGTTTTCATTGACCATTGGTCATTTCGCCTACGACTGGTTTTTCACCATCAGCATTGGCGAGGAAAATCTAGGAAAGGCTTATTTTGTCAATCCTTTCATGAGCAAATGTGCTGTTTTATGTCATGTGGATGTCGTGTCACTCCCTATACTCCTTATCTTTCTTAATTTATGATGTCCTTCCTATGCAGGAAGACGTAAATAATTCATGAGCCCCAGAAGCAATGACGTCAGGGTCGTTTTTGGCCGATATGGGCCATTAATTTTGTCACGAGAACAACGATAATAGGGACTTCCATAAATGGCTTTTGGTCAACACTTCGTTAAGGGGACGTTCAAGTATTGTGTCATCACAAAATCGTGATCTTCATCGTGTTATTGGTGATTTAGGTTAAAATAATTAAAATTACCATCAGTGTTGCCTCTGTTTTTAATAATTATGGAGAACGTTTTTAAAAGATTAGGCCCTCCCAGTATTCCTGGAAATTTTTGATTCAAGTTTCGTCAGTTGATATAATTTCTGTCGATATTAATATTTCTGAAATTAAACAATTTTAGAACTTCATTATTGTTAACTTTGTTTTTCTATAGGCCTACAATAAATCCCTCAAAACTTACAATTACCACTGCAAGAAAAAAACTATTTGAAGGAAAATATACTTTTTCAAAGAAGTTTTTCAAAGTTTTTCAAAAAATTTTCATAAAACCCATCATTGGGATATGATGTTTGCTGGGTAAATTTGGCTTAAAACCTGCCATTTGAGATCTGGTTTTTAAACTTTTTTCGCCGAAGTCGTTTGCTTATTAGTATCAATACAGAATTGTATTTTTTTACTATTTAAAAAAAAAATATTTTTGACGGAAAATATACCTAAAATCCATTCTTTCTGGTAGAGTTTTTCAAAGAAATGTTCATAAATTCCATCATTGGGATGTAATGGTTGTGCCTAAGTCATTTCCTTATTAGTTTTACAAATATTGTTTTCAATATAAAATTTGGGCACACTTTGAAATAATTAGAATATGACCCTGGCAAAGTGGAAAAGTTGGAAAACTCGGGGAATTTGTTTTCAGAAATATGTAGTCATCATGTTTAAAAATATAATAATGAGGTAATTCATTTCACAGTACATTTTGGAAGAAAAATCAATGTCATAGGCGATATTTTCTGAAAAACTAGATCAAAAATGATGGATTTAAACCCAATATTTCTTTAAACGTCAATGATGACTTTGGTCAACCCCTGCATCATGTGACACCATGATCTCCTACCCCCTAAGATAATGACATAATACTTGAACGTCCACTAATGCTCTATTAGAAATGAATTTTGCCAATTTCTGATTTTCTGGCTAAAACTTTGACGTCACAAATGGTGTTTATTACTCAGTTGGTCAACTGGGTCACTTTCATTATTGGATCATCGGTTTCTCTCTATCTGATCTTAAACTATATATGGTAGCCAGCATTTATCACTTGTTATTTCGCGCTGCTTGCAAAAGACGTTCATCATTTTGAACGTTGTCCTAATGACGTGCACTTTCCCTCTTAACGTCGTCCCCATTTGACAGACTGAGGACCAAACGGTTTTATTTGTGTCCAAATGATCGCCTGAGCACTTCATCTCTCAGTAATGAAGGCAGAAAAGCACGAACCCACGAAGGCTCAGAAACACACCAGAAAATGAACATCAATTACGAAACAGTCAACAGCGATCACTACGCCTCGGTGGTGACATAAAACGGAATCGAAGAAGAAAAAGTGGACGAAAATCGATAAAAACCAGAAAAATCATTCTGAACTTATGTAGTGTTGATAATGTAAAAGCAACAACTGTTGCTGGCCTGGAAATTGACGTTTGAACCTTTGTTGTTTGTTG
This sequence comes from Kryphioiulus occultus, assembly GCA_034687865.1. NCBI lineage: Eukaryota > Metazoa > Arthropoda > Diplopoda > Julida > Julidae > Kryphioiulus > Kryphioiulus occultus. Next base: position 13,365 of record JAQGAF010001521.1, read on the forward strand.
CTGAATATAGATGGCGCTAAAGTAACTGGTACCATGTTTTCTAATGCAGATTTCTGTTTTTCAATCATGGCAGGCTGACATATGCAACTTGTTTCGGCTACGTTTGTTATCGAAGAGTAGTCCTAAAGTAAAAAAAATGCAAAAGGTAACATTTCTAAAGAGACTATAGTGATATAAATAAGATAGTTCGTAAAAAGTGATATCCAAGTTCGTAAAACTACAGTAGAACCTATCTAAACAAAAACTGTCTAAAGTAGGTAGGGACCATCCATAAAGGTTATCCTGGGAGGGTCTTCGAAAACCGGTTACTTTCCTTAATATTTCTTATGAAAACTTCACTGAAATCCATTATTTCAGCTGAATTTTGATAAACAAAATTTCGCCTATGGCTTTCCTAAATAATACAAGCGGTTACTTAGCAAATTTTTTAACAAAAATATTCCCTGCAATGTTTCCATCGTTGTGAATAATTTGTATAATTTCGAAAGAAGAACATAGTTACCCCAGACTTGGTACACCTGGATAAGTCAGGGACGTTGAAAATGTTTTATTTAAGGGTGAAACCAGAAGAAGTTGACATCGTTATTATTACTAATTCACTATAAATCCATTATTTCCAGTAATTTTTCAGAAAATTCGCTTATGGCATTCTCTTAATTATTAATACTAAGCTTATTATTTCCTTTAACAAGACTGTTGGCTTAATATCCACCTTTTTGATCTGTCTCTTTTGCCTGCTTTTCCAAGCTTGCACTACTTAAATTGCTTCAATACAACAACATTTTGAAAAGAATATCAATACAACATGCAAACGAATTTAAAAATGTGTTTGTCTGATAGTTTTCTAAAAAATGTCTGGAAAACCAAGTACACAGAAAAATTGAAGTGAAGATACAAACAGTCTCACTGTTATAAATAAAATAAATTTAATACATTTAATATGCATTTTGTTCAATGTGAAAGTGAATTTCCAAATCGGACAGGACATGGGAGGTTATGAAAAATCGGACAGGGGGGAGAGTCTAAAAACAATGAAAATTCCAGGACGTACTTTATGGATGGCCCCTAATGCAGGATCACTTTTGAGTGTCCTATGGCCTATGCCAAATGACAATTTCCAAACAGCACCAAAGGGCTATCCATCATTCCGTCCTTTGTTTTAATTGATCACTTGTTCAAAGTTTCTCTGAACTTTAATTCTCCTTCATGTAGATTTTTGGAACCCCTTTGCTTGGCACTGCAATTTCTGAATTTCAAAATTATCTCAATTGTGGTGGTCAACACTAGTGACCTCCTGGAATTGTTGGACCTAACTGGACACTGGGGTAAGTATAAAAAGCGATTTGTTGTGCACAACACTTGAAAGATTATCATTTTTTTTGGTGTGTATTTAAGAGAATTTTCCACGCAAAAACGAGTTGGCATCTAATCTGAATGCACAGTTTGTATCCATTTTTTTTCGGTAGTGAATATCCCCTGAATTGGCTCTGTAGTGAATATCCCTCTTGAGTAAGGTGCCAGTCTCGATGTGGGGCCCTTGCTAAATATCCCCTGAATGTTTACGCGAATACAGTATACGTGTACAGTATACAGAATGTTTATCAGGGATCTTTATGGCTAATAAAAGCAGTTTCCAAGTGGTAGGCAACTGCCCCCAAACTGTTCAAACTCCCAACTCAAAATTGATATTCAACACCGCCCCCGAGAATATTAGTTTAGACAGGTTCTACTGTATTTAGAAAGTGTAGAAAATGTAATATACGTTGTTGACACATAATGTGGTAATTTTAACGATGCCATGTGAACTTGAGATCAACATGTCTCGGTGAAGTTATTCAATTAAGATAAGCACCAGGTCAACACCTACGTGTGATTATATCACGTAAAATACTTCTGAGCATGCTTTTTTGCTTCAATGAATTATTATTACAATTTTATAAATACATGTTTTTGGTCACGCATGTTTTTACCTTGTAGAAGGAGTCGTTCGCAAGTATACAACGTGTTTTTAAGGTAATAAATTCCAACGTCTGGTTTCTAAAAAAGTGAATGAAGTTGGCAAAAAATCCATACAAAAGTGAATGAAGTTGGCAAAAAATCCATACATTCAAACTGAAACTATTTATTTAGCGATTAGCTAAGTTAAGATTAGCTCATAAGTTTTTTGCGAGCTGTTTTCTAGCACGTTTTCGAATTCCAACTAATAATTAGGACACTTATTGCATACTTCACATGCGTATTACGACCTGTGAAAGTAATTTTAACACACTGTATATTGTTGAAAATCATACAGTATATCAATTCATTTAGTATCCATGGCTACGTTTTTATAAGTTTGAATTTGCCGCTCAGATATACGAACGTTGATTTGTCGAATATGTTCACATGCTCTATGCGCGTGGAGCTGTAGCGCACGTGGCAACCATGGCAACCGTAAAACGTAAGATTCCATTTAAGAAGACGTTCCATATAAGAAAAAAACCGAATAATTTAAATTTATTTTCGCCAAAAACTGTGCTTTTGGCATTTGAATTTCGATTTAGCGATGTTACTTTTTAACGCGACATAACTGTTTTAATTTTCGCGCTTCCATCAGTTGCGTGTTTTGGTCGCCAGGTGTCGTCACGTGGCAAACTCACTTTTCCATATGTTGCGTTTATACATGTCATCATGGACGTTGGGATTTTGCAGATGTGTTCCGTTTGGCAATAATTTGCGAAACAGTCGCTCTCGCTGCTAGTTATCTTCAGCTTTTATCTTCGAAAGCGTTATCGAAGGTACCGTAAGTGCGCACTGATAGCTCGTTTCTCCGAATCACGACCCGCGAAAATGGTGGCGAAAATTAGGCCTAGATCTAGGTTCACATTCTAAAAAATCGAGGAATGTCGTTCACGTACTTTCCCATCGTATAACATATTTTTCGAAGTTTATTCGCGTAAACTCGGAAATTGTTTTCGATGTGAATGAACCGTTGAGTTGTCGGACGCGAATCAAACCCCCCACCCCCTGCGAGGCTGGCCTATATACGAACGTGAACTAGTTAGATACAACCTTGATTGATCCTCTAAAATTTACCCTGGTGTGTACAGTGCACTGGCAAAAGTGGATAGCTAAGTGACCTTTTTTTCAGAGTCTCGACATGGCCGAGTCCGTGGAGTCCTCCATCTTGGCGATCCTGCTGGAATGGGGCAACTTGTTTCGGGCAAACGCCTTGTCCAAGGAGCACTTTCGGGCTTTCTGGAAGGACGAAGTGCCCCTCATATTCAGCCCTCGGCCACACCTGCTCTACACGGCCAACGTGTTCGACGAAAACGCCACTAAGTCCATCCTGTTGGAGGTCCTGGAGTACTTCATATTCGGCAAGCGCTTGACCGAGATGCTGGACGAGGTGAAACGCGCCGAGAACCCGCCCATGCTCTGTGGCAGAGTGTTCAAGAACGGAGAGCCCACGTACTCCTGCCGGGACTGCGGCATGGACCCCACCTGCGTGCTCTGCGTAGACTGCTTCAAGGCCAGTGCCCACAGGAGCCATCGCTACAAAATGAGTGCCTCGGGCGGCGGCGGCTACTGCGACTGCGGCGACAAAGAAGCCTGGAAAATTGCTCCCTTTTGCGAAACGCACGAGAAGGGCATTCCCACCGAAGAGGAAATGGCCAACCCGCTGGGCAGCCTTCCCGACGACGTGGTGGCGAAATGCAGGATAGTTTTCGAGACCGTGCTCGACTACTGCTACCAAATGTTGGTCTGGGAAAAGCCCATCTCCTTGCCCGTGGACCTGAAGCCGGAGGAGATGGACTGCACCGACACCTTCGCCACCATGATCTTCAACGACGAGGTTCACACCTACGAGCAGGTCATCCGCACCCTACAGAGAGCCATCGACTGCTCGCACAAGGAGGCCATCGACTACGCCACCGTGGTGGACAGGGAGGGACGCAGCATCGTGAAATGCGCTAACTTCAACAGCTGCAGCCAGGTCAAGGGCACCGTGGAGCGCATGACGTCTCACCATAACCCGAAGCCGCTTCGCGTCAGCGTCATGCACACAGCCGTGATTGCGCACCAGAACTTCGCGCTCAGACTCATGCAGTGGATGCAGCAGCTGATCAATAACTGCCAGGCGTTTCGGCTGCTCTTCAGCGAAGCCATAACCAGGCCTCGGCCCAACGAGTACTCGATTCTGGAGGGAATCATGGAGTACGACACGCAGATGTGGAAGACGGCGCGCACCCAGTGGCACCAGCTCTTCATCAGCGGCATGCTGATGGAGCCGAGCAGCAAAAGGACCTTCTCGAAACTGTTCGCTCGCAATTATCCTTCTCTCATGAAAGATTTCATTGCCGACGACCACGACCATTCGCTGTCCATAACGTCGCTCTCTGTACAGATCTTCACGGTGCCGACTCTGGCGCACATGCTGATCATGGAGGACGACGTGCTGACCATCCTGCTGAGGACTTTCAACTCCGAGTGCGAGACGAAGCTGAACGGGGAAGGAAAGTTGTTTTTCGAACGCAATCAGACGGTTCCCACTTTCAGAAGGGCTCAATACATCCTCTTCGACCTGAAGTACCTGCTGAGCTATAAGCCGGAGTGGAACATGCCCATGAGGAGGAATTTCCTGCACGGACTAGGCAAGCTCTTGGATCTGCTGTCCTTGATGCAAGGCATGGACATAACGGTACGACAGGTGGGGCAGCACATGGAGTTTGAACCCGAATGGGAAAGTGCCTTCAACCTCTATATCCGACTAATACCCGTCATCAACCTGGTTCTGGAATGGTGCGGCACCGACAGGATCGTCCTCATCAAGGCGTATCGGGCAGCTCTGAAGAAACAGGCCACGCTCTATGGACATCCAAACAGCATCGTGCACGAAGTCGCGGACCATGCCGTGGCTTGTATAAGCTACGACGTCTCGACGCAGCAGGTGTCCATCCATCTCCCGTTGTCCAGGTTAATAGCTGGACTTCACCTCTATTTGGACAAGTACGATTTGTCTTTCGATTCGCCTGAGTTTTCGATCGCTGATAAACCGACCCCGGTGTTCCTCCTCGAATTGCCGCTAAGAACCCAGGTCATGATCGCCCAAGTGCACGCCGGGATGTGGAGGAGGAACGGCTACTCGCTGGTCAACCAGATTTACTTTTACCAGAACGTGCGCTGTCGCGCCGAGATGTACGACAGAGACATTGTCCTGCTCCAGATGGGAGCCTCCTTGGTGGAGGCCAACGAGTTTCTCATCCACCTGCTCAACAAGTACGGACTCATGAACTGGGTGAAATCCGACTACGAAACAAACTTTTCAAAGAACGAGGACGACAGCGTTCGGCAGATCGTGATCCTCGTTGAGGAATTTCTGGAGCTCCTCATTGTCATCGTGGCCGAACGCTTCACGCCGGGGGTTGGACAGGTCACCGAGGAAAATAAAGTCCAGAAGGAAATCATCCAGCAGCTGTGCATCGAGCCCATGGCGCACAGTCAGCTGTCCAAATCGCTGCCCGAGGATGCCAACCACGAAACCGGCCTCGAATCCGTAATCAACCACGTGGCGACGTTCAGGAAGCCGCAGGGTACCGCGAGAGGTATATACGAGCTCAAACCCGAGTTTTACAAGGACTACAATCCGTTCTTCTATCACTACGGCAGAGAGGAGCAATCGAAGGCCGAGGAAGCGCAACGCAAGCGCAAGAAGCAAATGGACGAAGACGATTGCTCGCCGCCGCCAGTACCGCCGCAGCTTTGCCACGGATTCGGCATGCTGGTCAACATCCTGCAGTGCGACGTAATGCTGCACCTCATCACCATCATCCTGGAGAGGTTCTGCAACCTGCGGGCCAGGACGTACTCCGAAATGCAGGTTCAGAAACTTTTGCATCTCATAGGCTACGCGCTGCACGAGGAACAGAGAGCGCTGCAGTCGGGCACGCAAGACTTTTTTCAGTTTACCCTACGGTCGGAAAAGGCCAATGTCATCGGTTTGCTGACCGCCTTGGCCGGCCATCAGCGCATCGAGTCGAACAAGGAGCTGCTGAACTGGGTCCTGAGGAAATTTCGACTCGTTCAGCAACTGCGCGCATCTACGCATCCAACGTCAGAAGGGCTCAAGGAGGCAACAATCCCGATGGAGATCTCAAATCCTGCTCCAGAAACGGAAAGCACGAATGCGGGAGTCCTGAAGGAAGAGAAGCGCAAAAGGGCCGAGATTGCGGCAGCGCGAAGAGCTCGCATCTTGGCGCAGATGTCTGCCATGCAGAAGAACTTCATCCGGGATCACGCGGATATGTTCGAAAGGACCCAGGTGGAGTCGGGGCTCTCGGGCTCCGCGATGGACTTGACCGAAGTGGTGATGGACGAAACTCCCGTCTGCCTCGGACCCAATCAGACCAGTTGGAAACCCATCCCGAACCGGCACACTTGCATCCTGTGTCAAGAGGACCAGGATGTGACCGCCAACGGGAGGGCCATGGTGTACTCGGCTCTAGTGCAGAAATCCATGGTATTGTCCAAGAACAGAGACAGGGTCCTGGAGAAGCCTGAAGAATACGACCCGTTGTTCGCACCCATCGACTTGTTCAGCGCGCCACACACCAGCACCTGCGGCCACGTGATGCACGCTGACTGCTGGCAGAAATACCTGGAGTCGGTGATGGCCAAGGAGAGACGGAGGGCCATTCGCATCCGGCATCCGCTCAGCTTCGACCTGGACAAGCAGGAATTCCTGTGCCCACTCTGTGAATGCCTCAGCAATACTGTGATACCCATTGTGCCTGCGCTGAAGACCTTATTACCTGACGTGGCCGAGGAAAAGGTAAGACGAGACTGTTGTTGGTTGAATATGGTTTGTATTTTTCAAAATTGAGAAATGTTCGATGCGACGTTTTCGTGGTAAATTCTTGGTTTCAAGTTATAAATGTGCGATCAAAATTTTTACTTCATCAGCCTAATTCAAATTGCTCAATAACAAAATTGAACAGATGAAATTAAGATCTCTTGTAGCCTATTTAAATGTTGATGTAGGCCTACTCCGTTTTGCTTACATGTGCCTGTGCTTGTAAAAAACTGTTTTCTTCCTGTTAATTTGTTGCATAGCCTATTCCCCAACAGGGTTCACCCAAACCTGTAAAATCTGGAATTATCAGAGATATCGAAGCAGTCTGAAAATGTTGGGGAAAATTGTTTTATTTTGAGAAAGGCAGGATAATTCAGCAAGTATTATGGAGAGATGACAAGAAATTTTGTGAAGAAATCTGTTGTGAAATTGTCAATTTTAAAACCAACTTAGATATACTTCCACAGGGTTCCCACAAACCTGGAAAACCTGGAATTGTCAAGAACACTGAAACGGGCGATAAAAGTTAGGGGAAATTGTTTTACTTTGAGAAAGTTAGGAAAATTCAGCAAGTCGATAGTAAATTTTACCTAACTAATTATTGACTAGCACAAAAAATCAAGAGGTGACAGAAATTCGTTAAATAGTTCATTATGAAATTGTCAATTAAAAACAATTGATCAAAATTTTCTGCTTCCTTGGAAAGATATGTGCTCTATCCGCTATTAGTAGCATTCCTTACATTGACATATGTCATATTTTTGCATTTTCAGTGGTCAGAGTGGTCAGGGAAATCTTTTTAAAATCTGGAAAAGTTAGGAAATTTGGAAATTTCATCTCTGGGGGAACCTTGTAAATGTGTCCTCTAAATTTGGACTTAATCAAATCAAATTTTACAATGATATTTTCGAACCTGTGAAATTATGGTCTTTTGTGGCTTGTTTAAATGTACTGTGCTTGCAAAGTGCTTACAAAGTTGGTTTCTGGTTGTTTTCTTCACACTAATACATGTACTGTATGTTGGATGTAGTCCAGTGATAACACCAATCATATAAGGTAATGAATTAAAAGGATTAATACTTGGCCAAAATAATAAGACAGGTTGATGGCACAATTTGAATTTAAGTACACCTACGTTGTACTTTCTATTACGCACATTTTCTGGCACCATATATAAAACCTGGCAAATTTGCAACAATTATAAACGTTTCTGCAAATTTGCCAGGTTTTATATTACAATTTTCCCTTACTTCGGTATATCACATGAATTTATATCGTCAGTTAACACTACTTCCTTTCCTCGTTAGGTGAACGTATCCATGGAGGAATGGTTGGCGATTATTCAAGTAGCTTTAGAAAATACTCATGTTATCGATGATGCAGGTGAGCACCTTATCGACGCCAAAGGTCTCGTAAACAAGTGTTTGGTACAGAGGTGAATTTGCGCATGTTTCATTCTTATTGTGTTTTTCAGTTAATTCTAATTCAGACGGAGCTGACCGAGCACAATCTACCGATACCTTATCCTCGAAGCAGGGCGTCAAGCCACCCTCGGCACAAGAAATGTTCGTTCACTTGGAGGATGAACTAATATTAAAACTAAATCACCTGTACCCCGACTTATTTCAACCAGAGCTTGACAGAGACTCCACGTCGCAGTTCTCATCCAGCATAATCGAAATGATAAATCTCTTTGGCCAAGCAACATACACGGTACAGTATGCCCATTATATTGTGTGAATTATAAGTGCAAGTTTTTAAAAAATGTTGAAAAGTTGTCTGTAAGAATCGTAAAATGAAATTTAGCTTTGGAAAAATTGCGTTTTCAGTAGATAAATTAATGTATTTTTCATCGATCGTACTTATTTTTTTTAATAAAATGTTGTTTCAGATTGGCCTCGGTGTCGAGCTTCATCCTGAAAACAAGCGAGTGCCATTGATGGCGTGGTATTCTTGTGCCTACACAATCCACACCATCGAGAACTTGCTGAGAAGTCAGGGAAAACCCCTCTTCGGCGAACTCTCCTCCCGCCAGTCTGACTGTTTAAATGTTTTGGTTCGCTTTGTGAGTGTCTGCGCTCAAGTCAGTCATCCAACGGTCATTCATACTCATTGTCATCGACTGCTTGCTTCGCTGATGCACATAGACCAAGACAAGTTGAATCTCTTGGAGGTCGATGCTCTTGGATTGCTCATCACGCTCGTGCTTTCGCTGCCATACTTGATCAGTCAGAGGACGAACGTGGCCTCTTGCAGTATTCCTCAAGGTCTATCCCAGGAACTAGCCGCGCTGCAACTCGTTTACGTAGTTCATGTCTTGCAAATTATGTTAACGACAAACTTTTCCAAAGAGGAGTTCATGAATTTGGAAGACGAAAGTGGAGAGGACGAAAACTCCTTATTGGAAGTGTACAATCAAGTCAGCGAACTGCTGCAACATACGCCTTCATCCTCAGCTGCTGCGAACAAAAGGTCGCTGTCGTCTCACCTCATTCAGCGGGAAGTTCAGCAAAGAAGGTACACAAATGATAAACTTAGATTTAACATCCACCGTTCAGTTTTTAATAGAAGTTTATTAATCCATGGTGGTTCCTCACGATTAGCCTTAGAGTTGTGAGAAATGTAACATATGATTGCTTTCTACGTTTTCTGGCAGCGTTCCATTTTTACGTTGCTGCGCACTATTTTTTCACTGCCTCACTGGTGTCCCTGCGCCACAAACCTTATGCGAAGTCTCAACAAGCGAGTACGAGTACTTGTGCCAATATCTTGGCCTGACGACGGATTTGTCAAGTCTGTTTCAGCCTTCACGGATGAAAGATTTGGTAAATAAGTAAGTGGCAGGAATACTCGTTATTCCGGGTAATTTTTTTTATTCAATTTTCGTCTATGGAGTTAATTTCTGTCATTGTAACTATTTCTGAATTTTTTAAAATGATCTAAAACTGCATTGTTGGTGATCAAGTTGATATAAACAATCCCTGAAATAGTTTTTTCATTATTATTATTTTCAAAATAAAAAATAATGTATATATTGGGAATTATTGGTAAAGTTGACTAAAAAACGTACTGTTTGAGATCTAGATTTTCGAAAACATTTCGCCTATGACTTTTCCATAGCATTATTACTAAATATTGTTTAAAATATATTTTTTGAACCTGGAAAAATTAGCATATGACCCTGGAAAACCTATTTTAAATAACTAATTTACGTTTGCTATTTCCACATAGATGGCTTTCGGATCCTCGTCTTGCCGAAACTGCTCTACAAGGCACTATACGGTTTCCATTGGCAGTGAATCAGCTGTGGAAGTTACCGTCAGATTATAGCGAATTAATCAACGACGCTTCCATTTTCACTTGCCCTAATTTTGATGGTGAAGACAGCCGGACGCCTACCATGTGTCTTGTGTGTGGCAAGATGCTGTGCTCCCAGGTATAGACAAAGGAAATGATTTCAAATTATAAATCACTGAGAGATGTTGTTGTATAAGAGCCATGTTTGGTTATTTGAAAGTTATTGTACCCCATTTGATGGTGGGACGATAGAAAAAGCACGGTTTTGTATATTAATGATTGCAATCCTATGTACTATAGAGCTATTGCTGTCAAACTGAGTTGGGAGATTCCTTGGTCGGTGCCTGTACGAATCACGCTCATTTCTGCGGAGCCGGAGTTGGGATATTTCTCCGTGTACGGGAATGCAAGGTTCTCCTGTTGGCCGGCAGAACGAAAGGTGACTGGTTTTGTGTACATGTACCTTCTCTACAACATGACTGTCGCTATGCTTCAGCGTTTGCATTTAACTCATTTCAAATTATTGTTTTTAGGTTGTTTTGTGTCTCCGCCCTATTTGGATCAGTATGGTGAAACCGATCAGGGCCTAAGAAGAGGAAATCCTCTTCATTTATGCGAGGAAAACTATAGGAAACTACATAAATTGTGGTTGAGCCATGGCATACCGGAAGAGATTGCTCATTCTTTGGAGTCTAACGCCCATATCATATCTGTGGATTGGCAACATTTGTGATTGTGGCCACTCTGCGGGACAAGACACTGCAACAAGTGTGATAGGTAACGTCTTTAATTATTTGTTTGAAAAAGGACTGTTTGGATTATTGAAGAGTTCCTTCCACTGAAATAAGATTATTGACCAATATTGATCGCTTGATCCCACGGTCTTTTGGAAAACTCTGCCAAAATATAAAATAAACCCGAAAACCTGGCCTTTTGAACAAATGCGCGAGCACAGCATGTATAGATCTATAAGTAGAGAGCATTTTAGTTGGTTTAATCATGTCTTTGATATTTTTTCTTCTCTAGCGTTGTTTTAACTTATTTTTTTGTTTGAAAATATTGTGAAGATGGGCATAATTATTTTGTAAGTCAAGATATGCTCGGTGAAACGGAGAAAGTGCTGCATGGTGATTGAAAGTAAGCTTTGAGTCTATTATACAATAAATCTCTTGCTCGGACGTAAACATGTACACAGCATCCTAGATTATTTTTATTACTAGAGTCTCAAACATTTACACACCCTCTTGCTAGCGTAACTGGCAGCCAACTAGCCGATGAGTACAACACATGAGTTTGCACGCGTAAAAGGGTTCGCAACAGTTGGCTGTTTTGATGCATTTTTGCATTTGACATACGGTCATTGGTGGATTGGCGTCATCTTTATCTGCTGGTTTTTCTGTAATTTAATCTTAAATTGCAATTTGAATGCTACTTTTCATCCTCTATACTGACATGTTTACGTGAGCATGTATGCCATGATAGTTTATTTAAAATCAAGCCTTGATGGCTGATTTATCACAAATGACAACCAGCATGTAATAAATTGAAAGAGTTGACGTTTATATACATTAGTCAGAAATGTTGAAATAATTTTAACACGTTGAAACTGACTTTAATTAGGTACAAAATATTGAGATTACAGCTTGAGCGGCAGTTAAAGAATATAAATAATGCCTGTAATACAGAACTTGTGTACTTAAGTTAACTGTTCAAAAATAAATCGATTTTATTTGATGGGCCTTTGTACATTATACGGTCTTTTCAGTTCAGGGTTTCCCAAGCCCTAGAAAAACCTGGAAAAGTTAGGGAAAGTGTATTTTATTTGACAAGGTCAGGGAAATTATGCAAATTAATAATAGATTTTGCATTGCTAGTTATTGGTTGGCACAAAAATCAAGAGATGACAAACAATTCTGTAAAAGAAATTTTAAGAAATTAAAGTTGCTGTTTCCTTGTGTAAATATTTGTTTTCTCTCTTGTGTTTATATATAATAAGCAAAAAATATAGCATTCATTGCGTGCAATATATCTGCATTTGGAAAAGTCAAGGAAGTTGAAAATGTCATCTTTGGGGAACCCTGTATCAGAAAATCCCATCAACCTTATTTCTCTATTGCCATTAACTTGTATTGTTTACCGATAAGTTTATTGTTTGGAGACCCTCTGCAATTAATATTAGCACATATTCATGTAGGCTACAGTGTACATGTATGTAATTTGAAATATTTGTGCAGGAAAAAAACGAGCTAGGTTGAAATAGTTTATTAGTCTGTACGAAAGCAACTTAAAGCTAACTTTAATTTTTAACACTTCTCAATTTCGTACACAAAATTTCGTTTATTCTGTATTTTTAAATATTGTCGTATTTGAAGGACTCCGTAGTTTTTTAGCTTTGCAACGGGGCCCATGTGCGAAGCGAAAATTCTGTTTTCTCAGCTTTGTGGTGTAGAACGGTCGTGCGCTTCTTCCAGCTTCGGGAAAATGCTTCTAAAGTTACGGATTGTTAATTGTAAGTCTTGTCATTTACATTTATTTAATTATAAGCAACGTGATAACAATTAGCATGCAGTTCAACTGGGAAAAAACTCAATGTGATGGTTATGGTGCAAAAAATGCGGTTCCCAAAATACTACGTCGAGAATGGAATGGTAACGGTCGAAATTCGAATTTCGAAATCAAGTTTGCATTCAAAATCGAAATCAAACTTTGACATTTAAAAATGCGAATGAATAGTTATATGATATATATTTTCAAGACGTAAGTTGACAATTATGTTCCTCAGGTTATCGTGCATGGAGTGTCGTTATATATTTTAACTTTAAGCTTGTCGATTCCTAGTATAACGCTCTTCTTTGGCAATTTCTGCCAGTATGCGAAAGCCCTGCAAATGAAACTCAGTCAAAAATCATTCACAACCTTTAGCGGAATATAAACTTGAGGCAATTGAAACATTTGAAAGAAATTAACTTACGTTGTCCAAGTCGTCTTCTGTCGCTTGGGAAAACGATACTCTGATGTATGGCGAAGGAGTTGACGCGCAGAATTTGAAATACCCCCCAGGAGCAACGAAAACCTAAAATGTATCAAATTATTCCTGTGGGTTTCACATGTTTGACAATGTGTTAATATCAGGAAAAATGCTTCTCCACTTACGTTCCTATCTATGGCTTTCTCACAAATTTGCAAGGAATCATTTATGCCTTTAATTTTGATCCACATGAACATGCCTCCTGCTGGCTCTTCCCATTCTCCTACATCTTTGTTAAAATTATAAGTAAGAGGATATGTAATTATATTTTATCACTGTATCAGTGGTACCAGTAATTTCTAACATTATAGACACGGAGTTTAGGATCATAATTTCTGTAAACCATAAAAATCTATCTAAAATACAAACTTACCTTTAAGCCATTTTTCTGCAAATTTAACTGCTAAGTTTTTATTTCTTTTGTATATGTCAGATGCGCTTCAAATAAAAAACATAAGATTGATTAACTAGGTTTGATAAAATCTTAAATCATAAAATCTCGAATTCAAATTTATAATATCTTACAGTTTTGCTTTTTTCTTGTAGCCTTCAAATCCCCATTTCAGCAGTAATTGATACAAGATGGCCTTGAGTAAAGATAATGCTCATTTAGTAATTGCAATGAGCAATTCACAAATAGCTAAGCACAGGTTATTTTGTGGCATTTTTGATTAAAATTACCTGCGATATGCAGGAAGGCTGCTGTGATGACACTTGTATATGAAAGAGTACCCTTTCTACAAGTTTTGTAGCTGCAGTGAGGTAACCCAGACGAAATCTGTGATCACGCAGTTAATTAATACACTGTACATATGATTACATACTATAAAACTCATGTATTTGAGAAAATTTCCTGCACTGTACCCAGGAGAAACAGTTTTTGAGAATGAGTCGCATCGTATCACCCGACCGTCCACATCCATGGACAAAAAGCTTGGGGGCAACTCCTGTGATTATATTAAAAATTATTTACCCTAAAACTAGATTGCAAAATTAGCCCAGTTTTCCACCCATTAAATGTTGACCAAAGTCAAACTTAATTGCATAGTTTAAAATTCAAGAAACTTACTTCATCAAAAAGTACGAATTGATATGGGTCATCTTCTATGATCAGCAAATCATATTTTTGGGCAATCTATAACATTCAAACTTTTAACATCAATATAACATCAGAAATATATGGATACATTAGGGAAATGATATTTGCTTGAGGTGGGGGAGCTATATCGTCAATTAAGTTGTCAAAACAACCTGTTGCAATTGAGTAATAGATGCGGATGTTGAGCATGAACTTTTGGTGCAGCACTCAAATGTCGCAAGTAATCAAGATTTAATTGATCTTGCTCAAGACATACAGTATTTAACGAACGAAATTCATTGTTTATGATTTGTGTCAGTGTGATTACGGGACGTGCATAACATTCATCACGTACGATTAGTTGTAATTAGATAAATGTTTCATAACAACATACTTCGTATATTTCTTTGCGACGGTTTATTGGTATTGTCCTCGCTTCAGGATTTCCGCCATTGGGCACCAAATATATGCATTTCGGAGATATTTTTTTATTATTGCGACAAGTCTCAACGTCCCATCTCCCCAAAACTTCTCGTAAGGAGTCTGGGCACATTCCCAAATGATCTTGATACACCTCCAAATAATTGACACCAATGGCACGCAACTAAACAATCATGGTAAATTGCAATCCATGCAAGGAAATTAGAAATTTTACTGTAAGGTCCTTAACGTTTTCCATGGAAAGCACCACTAAGCTGTCTATTTGTCATACGCACAATTTCCAAGGTGCCAGAATAGCAGTGGTCGCCACCAATTAAGTAATCGCCTTCGTCCAATAGCATTTCCAAACTCTGTAGGAGAAATAAGTCTTAATGAGGATTGGTTCATCAAAAACCATTAGCTGTGACTTTATTGCCATTTGCTAACTTGTCAACAAAAACTTGGCATTAAATTCTATTTAAACGACTATTCCCATTTAATGTATCCGTTTATATTCCTGTAATTTGTCTTTGAGTGGCCATGTTAACCAGTTTTGAGACCATGTGTAATATTCACGTTGTAATTATCTGGTGATGAGGGGTAATGTTTGCCAGCTTTAAAACCCTGTGTGTCTTCACCTTCTCAACAAGCGATTTGGCTAGAGATGATGGCGTAATCCTTGAACGCCCCTTGTCAAATTTTCAACAAAACTCGAATTTCTTACCTTGCAAATACCATCTTGACTACCATTTGTGACTGTGATTGCCCAATCTTTCATTGGTGGGGAATGAAGACGATTTTGGTAATCTCGTAAGATATTTAGAAGACCGTGATAACTAAACGTTACAATTGTGGAGAAAGTTTTAATGTTTCTATTTGCAATTTTACGAAATCTGTCGATGCCATTGGATGCAGTATTTACCCTTCACTAACGCCATATTGCTGGGCGATTTCCATCATATTTTCATCCAAATGAAGTTTCGAGCCATCTCTACATTCATAAATATAATGACAAAAATGAATATTCTTTGTTCTATAATTTCCATTTAAAAACAAATGATATTGGTGTTATGCCTACTTCATCTGCAGGTCTCCTTCTGTAAAACTAAATACATCAGTGCTTGGGAGGCCTCCACACAAGGGATAATATTTTTCGGAAAGGGTCAAGTACCGTTTTCCTGTTGGAAAAAAACCCTCAAAATTACTATACTTAGATCAGTTTAAAACAATATACCACTGATGTCCTACAAATGTCCTGTTGAACGTTAAGGAAATTTGACTGCATATTTTATGCGAAATTGAATGCCACTTATGCCAGCTATGGTGAACCGCTAAACTGCATAAATATTCCGATTCGTATTGAGTTTTAAGGGTCCTAGATATCACTTTGCCCTTGGATGAAATGAATGAAATCGCAGATTTTCTTACACACCACTTCCACATTATATGTTGGATGGCACATAAGACGTTATCGATAGGAGTACTTGAGATGTTCATCTGTCTTCGACAATGTAATGGTCTTAAACTTGTTGCATGTGTATTTAGTCCACACTTAATAATTGTCATCGTAAAACAGCTATCATAAAGAGTGGCGGTGCAAAATTAAGACTATAGATCCTTGACTTAATCAGAAACATTTGAACATTTTAAAGAGTACTTAATGCTGATGCAAGCATTTTACACATTTTGATTTTTGAATGGTAGGAATTGATACTACATGTACTGGAGATTTTATCTTAGGATGGTTAACGTTTAATTAAATTTGAGGCCTGTCTTTTCACTCTAGATTTCTAAATATTGGTTATCAGGCGTAAATCGTATTATTAGTTTTTAGCATAAAATTGAAAACCCTTAGCAAATATTACTTGGCATTATATAATTGACTGGCTGGCTGGCTAGAAATAACTTAAGAAGCAGTCAGAGTGCTGAGCATAAACTCAAGTTTAAAACTTTAAGGCAAAAAATTAAAAAGTTAATCTTTGATACTCATTCTCACTTTAAAAAATTTAGATTAGGCGAGTCTTTGAAAGAAAATCCAAAATTTTTTTGGAAATATGTTAAATCTTTAAGAAA
>JAQGAF010001522.1:0-30082 GCA_034687865.1 Kryphioiulus occultus
AACATTTACTGTAAAACAGTCTAATAAAATGACGGAATGTATGCTACATTTGTTGCTGACATTTTACCTTGTAACTAATAAATTGTGAATGGTGGACCCTAGGTTCATTGATATAACCCGTTTCTTTTAGGTTACTCTAACACCAGGTGCAGTTTGTACCATGAATTCAAAAACACCCCGTATATCTGGTAACGAATGCCGAGCGAGACCTTCATGCCCTCCAAACTGCCTGGGTTCCGGTAGCCAGTGTTCAATAAGAGTTGGAGCCCTCCTCACTTTCCTCGAAGAACGAGGCCAAGTGCAGGCTGGCCGGAAACATGGTGACAATACGCTGCTTGACGCTGTGGTCCTTCATGAAGCAGCGGCACAGGATGCGCTGGAACGCATGCCGGAAGTCTCTGCTGAAGAGCGCGTACACGCAGGGGTTGATGGCAGAGTTGCAGTAGCCGAGCCAGAAGAAGACGGCTAGGAGTGCCTTGGGAATGCAGTCATCGGCGCAGAAGGCCGCGATAAGGTAGATGGTAAAGAAGGGCAGCCAGCAGAGGATGAAGCCTCCGACGATGATGCCCAGCGTTTTAGCGGCTTTGGTCTCATTCCTGAAACGCTTCACCTGGGCCTTGATGTTCCTCTTGCCCATTCTGGAGAACACCTGCGGTCCCTTCTTGTCCAGTTCGGCTGCTTCCGGTTCGCCCTGGGGGGCGGAAGTCGAGTCCTCTGCCTCGCTGCCCTGCAGCACCGCAGCCGCTGCCCGGCCTACGGTGGTCCAGTGTGGCTGTGCCCTCCTTCTGGAAGGCCTTTGCTTGGAGCTCACGTTTCCAGAGCTGGTGCTCCTGCTGGCTGACCTTTGTCTTGTCCGGATCAGGGCTCGCACCTTCTTGTCGCTGGAGGGAGGGAAGGTCATCTGCCCGATGCCAGTGCGCTCCACCCGGGACGGGGACTCCCGGAAGGAGCTGTTCCGGACGCGTCTGGATGTGCCGTGGAAGGACACGTCGCAGGTGCCGTTGGACTTGCCGCAGATCTCGCCGGAGGACCTACCGCGGTGGATCCTCAGGGTGAGCCGCTGCTCGTCGAAGCGGCTGCTGCCGGACTTGGTGGTGCGAAAGCCCTGGTTGATGGCCCGGGTTGTCTCCACGGCCGCCCGGTAGATCCTCCAGTAGAAGAACATCATGACCAGCATGGGCAGGTAGAAGGACCCCAGCGCTGAGTAAATGCGGTAGCCCTTGTCCGTGGTCAGCATGCACGCGCACATCACGGCTTCGGTGCCGGTCACCGAAGCATTGCCGGTACCGGCATCGGCGAAGACTGTCTTCGGACCGCCTTCGAAGAGGTCCTCAACGTCCGGGATGCTCCTGCTGGTCACCGTCTCCAGATCATCCTCAAAGTCCACGCGCTCCAGGACGGTGGCGTAGTGGTAGGACAGCAGGTAGCGGGCTTGCCGCGACAAGCCGGTGTCACCGACCGCAATGTCCACCGGCACCAGCGGTACGCTGTCCTCCTGCTTGCCGCTCCAGCCCACCAGGGGCGGCAGGCAGATGACGAAGGACACGCACCAGACAAGGGCGATGAGGATCTTGGCTCGCTTGGAGGAAATGATGCTGGGGTAGCTGACCGGCCGCGTAACGGCCACGTAGCGGTCCAGGCTGATGGCGCACAGGTTGAGGATGGAGGCCGTGCACATCCAGACGTCTACTGCCAGCCAGATCTGGCACCAGATGTGGCCGAAGATCCAGAGCTCCAGCACCTCGTAGACGGTGGAGAAGGGCAGCACTGCAATGCCCACCATCAGGTCGGACACGGCCAACGACACGATGAACAGGTTGGTCACCGTGCGCAGCTTGGCGCTGAGAAAGACGGCCATGATGACCAGCATGTTGCCCAGGATGACCATGACGTTGATGAGCCCCAGCACCACGAAGGAGGCCACTACGGCGAGCTTGTTCCACTGGCTGTCAAGGAGCTGTTCGGTGCAGCTCGCTTCGGAGGTGGAGTTCAGCGGATCTTCTGTCTCGCTGGTTGCATTGCCCATGGCCAAACACGGAACTGATGGCCACTTCCGGAATCTGGCATGGGCACGATGCGGCTTCACAGCTGCGGTCCATCCATGCGCTAGCGATGGGTCCAGCGATACGAAGCAATGAACGTCCCCGATAAGCTGTACATGCCGTTGCTCGACTTAGTTCCTCAGCATGATCTTCGGCAAGATTTTGGAACGTGGATTTGGAGGAACGTTTGGGGCTTTGGGACGCTTTCTGCTTGCAGCTCGCATGTTTGTCATCGTTTTCTCATCTACTTCCAACTTCCTTCCAAGTGGCCACTTTGTCCAAACAGGTTGCACTTGATTACATGACAGACTTGGGCTTGGTTAGGAGGAACGAACAAGAGTTTGTTACTCAGTGTTGTAGGGCAGTGGCGTCCAGCAGATTATTACACAATGTATCTCAACTTTCACCGAACTTTCCTAGTTATATGATTTTTTGAGTTTTCCAAGAGATAGTGCTCGGAACAGCAATAATTTGCAATTTGGTTAGGACTTGGACTTGGTTAGGAGGAATGAACAAAAGGTTATGGTGTTGTAGGGCAGTGGCGTCCAGTAGATTAACGCATAATGATTCGCAACTTCCAACGAACTTTCTTAGTTTTATGATTTTCAGAGTTTTCCAAGACAACAGCAATAATTTGCAATGCTGCAAGTTACATAACAGACCTGGCCTTGGTAAGGAGGACTGAACAGGGTTTATCGCTAAGTGTTGTGGATCAGTGGCGTCCAACGAACTTTAAATTCAACTCCCAATGAATTTTCTTAGTTTTATGATAGTTTTCCAAGGGACAGTGGAAAGTTTCCAAGGGGTAGTGCTCGAAGCAGCAATAATTTGCAGTGTTGGTAAGTTAAGTCTTTGTAAGTTACATAACAGACTCGGACTTGGTTAGGATGACTGACGTTTATCGTGTGGTCAGCTGCAGGGCAGTAGCGTCCCCATCGATTATGACATAATTTACATCAACTCCCAATGGATTTTTTTAGTTTAGTGATTTTGTGCGTTTTATGATTTTCTAGGTTTTCCAGATGCCTGCGTCACCTTCACGATGGAGAGTATGATGGAGGGAGTTGGATCCTTACAGGAGCATTACAGACAAATGTTTTCATTGCGTGGCGGATGGCTTTCATTCTTGTTTTTGCAAGTTTATATGGGTCAGAGCATCACGTTTCTGATTTATAGCGGGTCGAAGCCGTCACAGAGAAAAACTATGATCGATAATTCAGCGAGTGAGTGGCTGCGTGCACGGAGGATGCCTTATCCGATAATGTCGGCCGCCAACTGCCTGGGATAAGCGGATTTTTGAGAAGTTTCTCAGCTTCAGTTTCAGCTCACCGTGAGTGACGCAAATGCGAGACAGCAGTAGATCACGCTGTTGTTTTCGATGTTGCCAGGGGGCTCCACCCAGCGCTATCATCACGGCTTGGCCCGCTCCCAAACTTGCCTATTGGTTTTTCGTGAAAAAGATAAAAAAGGTAAATAAATTATTACGAGCTTGCAACGATAGAACATTGATTATTGCGCGCATGAATAACTACCGCCAACAACATACACTGTACTGGAGAACGCTTGCGGCACGTTCTACATGTACAAACAGTTTCGAACTTGAAATTGTTTACACGTTCAAAGTTTTTTTCTTTTTTTTTTGCAAAAGAGTCGTCTCTTATCGTTTAGATTCTGTACATCGTTTAGATACTGTACGAAAGAAAAAGGCCGCATTCCCAGCAGCCACGTTGAAGCAGCAGTGCTAATGGTCTGCAGCTACACGTAAAGGAGATGCTTTTATCGAAAGTGGCCTGAGAGGGGAAGTTCAAATATCACGTCAGCACTTTTTCGGAAGTTTCAGAACTTGTTCCAGAGTCTGCATGCGCATTAGTAGGCTATGTGCACGCCTTCCCACAATGGGCTTCCCCTAAAAGCACGTAAGCTTGGCTGGACAGCTTGCAAATAGTTGTTTTCCTAATCTAACCTGACCTGACCTAACCTACCTCATCTAAAACCTATAGGCATAGGTAAGGCTATGTTAAGTTATGTCAGGTTAGGTTTTATTACACGTATGTTACATTTGCCTGAGTTGTTAGGAGAAGCCCACTTTTGGGATATTTTCATAATATCCATAATAGCTCACGGTATTAAGCTTAGTAGAATATGTTATAGCCTTCTAAGCTTAATACCGTTTACATGACATCATTTCGAGACCCCCTCCTAAATGATGAGCACTGACCACGTTTCTTTTAGAATTGAGCGAAGGTTTTCTAGAAATTAGATCACAGTGGTGAATTTTACGTTTTAGGGCTGTACTATACATTAGATCCTGCTCTGCATTGCCATAGACACCACGAGAAAGTGGGCTTCTCCTAACGGCTCGTAGGCTGGCAGTGATTGTCTGGTGACGGTTGGCTAAATAACAATATTACGATTTTAGGTTTGTTTAGGCTTGGGGTTAGGTTAATTAAAAAAAAACAAGAAAAGAGAAAGAAGTTGCGATAGCTTGGTCAGGTAGTACTGGTAGTTTTGAATATGAACAGGAGGTACATGTAACATGAGTAGAGTTCAAATACTGTATACATGTACATATTCTGGGCATATTTGGAACAGGAAATAATGCATCGTATATATTAGTCCATAAAAGTAATAATAAAGAGAAACATGAAAAAGATGCTAAGTGAAATGTTTTCAAACTGGATCACAAATCATGAATTTTAATATAAAACAGCAATGAGGACAATATTTGGCTGACACCCTCACCAAAGATGATGACACAATCAGGACTTGAAGGTTCCCCACGATTCAACATTTGGCCGTACTTCACAATATGCCCTGCTGCTGCCAGCACAAGACAAAATGCTAAAGTGTGCTTCGCCTAACGGCTCGTAGGCTGGCAGTGATTGCCTGCGTTTAGAGCAGGCAAAATAAATTTCATTTTTAAGTTTATTTAGGTTAGGCTAGGTTTATCAGGTCAGGTTAGGATAAACACAAAAAAAATAGAAGAAAAAAATAAAAACGGAAAGAAAAGAAAAGAAAACGAAAAAATTACTTGCGACAGCTGGGACAGATGTCATTCTTGTCTACTAGACAAATAGGGCTGAAATACACATGTTGTGCACATATGGATCAGGCCATGTTCCATAGTATACCCGACAATGGTGCTAATTTTGGCTCACTTGAGTCTGCATAAGTAGCGTCATCATTGCTGCACTGTGTTAATAGGCCTACGCACATAGGAAATGTTTTGTTGTAGAGATCACCAGTTTGATTTAAATGAAAAGTTTTCAAGAGCAATGTTGTGATTCCTTACGTTGCATTTAAATCTTATGCTAAGCAGCCGTTATCGTGGCATATCCCATTCTTCTGTTTCATCACTAATGCGCTGATTTACGCTGACATTTACAGTTTTTCACGTTTCATTTCAGCAAGAGGTGCTTTATGCCAAAAATCTATTCCGACCCATTAAAATATAGGTTTTTAATAAATAAATCTAGTTTTCAGTTCATCACATTACGAGATAACTTTTTAAGAGCGTAGAGAGCTAGCTTCATCTAACATGGTGGAAATGGAACAATACTACTTCCACTAATGGAGTTTTTTTTTCAGCGAGAGAAGCAGTATTTTCAACGAAACGTCCTTTCCTATGATTTATTACCCTCTTAACGTTTTGCTACTTTCATGGGTTTTTCATACGTCTGCATAGGCACGTATTTTGCCAATTTAGAAGGAAAATATATTCGGAAATCTAAATTGGCTTTCCTGGGATAGATGTTGATAATGCTGGCAAAATTTAACTTTGGCAAATCCACTTTTACTCCTGTGGGAAAAAAAATAAATGTTGGTGGAAATCATATCCTTAGACCATCGAGCATTGTGTCGATCAAATAGGCATTTACGTGTATATCATTGATTTACAAAACAAAAACTCGTTAACTACCTTAAACCATGTTTCAAAAATAAGCTAACCATAATAAAATGTTCAAACGTACAGTATTTGTAATTAATGTTTAAATACATGTACACTGAGAATTATTTGCGGATAAATTTCAATGATTTGTGCAACAGGGCTCACATTGACAGGCATTATTGTTATTTATTGCCTTCAATTTATTTTATTGCTCTTTTATATTTGAACAGCCTCGCATAACAGCGTTAATTTTATTTTATTGCCCCTCAACTGGCTTATATTGGCCATAATAAAGTCGATGTGATAATAAGAGGATCGTCATTAGATGTATTTGTTGCCCCTGTTTAATCTCATGTTGACTGAAGGTTGATTACATATCCATTTGTCCAAATAATCGGAGAATGTCCTTTATTACGAGTGCCAATTGAGTAAAGTATAGGCCAACGTACATGAAAGTAACCATCAGATTTTATTACTATGATAACAGTAAAATACCAGTGACAACTGTCTTAGCGATTGCCCCTTTACAGCCTCCAAATGAGCCAAATAGGCATTTTCACACTATCCCAAATTTAATTTCCAGGAACGTCTATGGATGGACGACCAAACCTGTCTGATATGGCCAAAATGCCGCCTATGCCGACTATTGGAATATCTCCAGCAAACGACCAGTTTGCTGATGATAAACAAAAACCACAGTAAAACAAAACGACAAAATATTTATTAAAAACGAAACATTACCACAGTTTCAAAAACATTTTATACACATCTGGAGTAGGGCATTTTCCGTAGTACATGGATATCCTTATTTTTTTAAATAACTGAATCACTAAATATGCATTTATTACACTTTACCATATTTAGTAACAATGACAACGAAGAGAACGGCAAGAGCGAAGTTGTTTTAACAATACTTGTTATTTAAATTAACTTATTGCATTTTATTCAATATCGTAATTTTGTTATGCCTCTTTCGATTTTTAGTCCCAAGTTCTAATAATCCAGGGAAATAAAAATCAAAACAGACTTAAATGGGATTTTTTACGATATTAAATAAATCGCAATAAGTTATATCTTAACAATTAACAATTAGGTCTACTGGTTTTAAAAAATTCACCCTTAGCTTTGTATTCAATTTTATTGTTGCTAAATATGTTAACTGCAAAAAATGCATGTTCTTTGATTTGTTTGTTCAAAAAATACGGACATAATATGTACATGCTCCAAATGTGCATAAAATCTGTATTAATTCGAAACAGTGCATAAACTGTACCCTTTATGTATCCATATGCATTCTTATTTAATTTGTTTGCCTTTGCTTTTTTGTGTTTATCCTAACCATACACAAAACCTAAACGCAACCATTATTTTAATTAACTAATTAACCATTAACCACGAGTATTTAGGAGAAGCCCACTATCTCATTGTGTCTGTGGCGGAGCAGGGCAGTAGAAGTGACTATAACGTAGTATAGTCAAAAACATACAAAATGGTGGTGTTTTTCAACTACGTCTTTCCCTCGTAAACATGTTAGACTGAAAAGTGGGATGGATGAAATTCATCATATTTTGCTTTAAAAAAAAATTTTGCCTGAAAAAACGACTTCGTCCCCCAACCATTGGATCCGCCATAGGTGGTCTGCTTGTGCAACAAAAACTCATTGAGCCGTCCGGAATTGGGAAACGATTGAGATGCAATGGGATAAGAGGGATCGATCTGTATGGCTAAGATGTGTACGTTTTGTGGGGCATGGCAGACCGGAATGGTGAGATGGGATTTTTTTATGGATATCGACTGTGCAATCAGCCAAGTCATGTTTCCCACGAACAAGCAGACTCGAACTCAGCCATTAGCCAGGATTTGGTATACGCCATTCAAATACTGTCAAACAGTCTACTGCCTGCCTGTCACCGGCCACCTGCTCAAATCCAAATCGGATTCGACAGGGAACTTAAAACTCCAGAATTGGAGCAATTTCAAAGCGAAAAACTGGAATCAGAGGCGAGCCTTTGCTTCAATAGACTCCGCTTAATGTGATCGCGAATAATGTTATCATTCGTGTACTGTAATCGAAATCGCCAAGTCCCGAACGCTCGTATACAAATACATCTTAAAATCATCGGTTATTCCAATCAACAATTCGCTTATTGTTATCGTTTTCGCTCATGGAGGATTCGTAAAACACGAGGAATGAGAAGTTTTTGAAAAAAATGTCTAAAATGATGTCCCATCTGCTATGAATATCGAAAATTTCGAGCAATATTCTTCCAAATTTTGGATATTTATTTACGAAAATATTCCAATACAGCCCCAACGAGTTAATCTTACACGTGCCAGGTTGTTCAGTCAAACAGAGCTGACTGATGAAAATGATTTTGAGGTTGACGAACATGAAATGTGCAACTTAGTTGAGAATGGCAGAAGCACTAATAAGTTTCAGCAGAAATCAATTGATTTTAAATATAATACGTGTATGAATACGAGAATTTCATTAACGAATTTATACAGAAACATTATACAAACCAATGTACATATATCGGTATATGAGAATTCAAATTAAATAATGATCGCCTTTTCTTGTCATTCGGCTATTGTTATTAAAATAGCCGGGGTCCAATGTGATATTATGCGGAGTCCACTGTAGAGGATATAAAATCTCTAACAACTCAATCTAGGCTGAAGCCTATGCCAGCCAACAGAACATGCGAACCCATTCATGCACACGAGCATGCCAAAACAAATAATCTAGACCAACATAAATTCTTCACGACCCCAAGGACATCCGAATAAATTCAAATGAAGTCAAATGCCTCTAATCGACTGTAACTTTCTCCTTCCATTATTCTAATTGTCACTATTTATTTCACTTCACGGATGCCATGACGAACATAACTGGTTTGAAGCTCTGATCAATAAAATCGTCTGTCCTCTCTCTATCCTCCTCCTTAAACCCCGCCCCTACATGCAGTATACAGGGAGTCATCATTCTAGCGTCGTTTCGTTATAACGTCTTAGAAAAAATACACGACAATACATGTATACATTTTTGGGAAACAAAGATACCAACCACCACTACATCCACTACAGAATGACCCACCAAATACTGTATGTATGTGTGTCAGCTCATAAATTGAATATTCAATTTTTTGGTCTAGTTTTTACTCAAAAACATAACAAAATGGCGTTCTCAGCATTGATAATATACTAAAACATGTACAGCAAAAACACATGTATGATGAGAAAAAGTTCTCCACCCTCCCACACATATGTAACACGGAAAGCTCGTAAAATGGATATTCAATTTTTTGGTTTTATCCAAAAAACAAAACAAAATGGCGTTCTGCTCATGCATGCATGAATAACGAAAATACATGTATATTGAGAAACGTTTACACACACTGGTAACACAGAAGCTGGTCAAATTCAATATTAATTTTTTATCTACTTTTATACAAAAAGCAAAACGAAATAGCGTTCGAAATAGCGAGAACATGCGAGAGAAATATAACGTACTACACAGCTCATGTACATGTATAACGAGAATACATGTAAATTGAAAAATGTTCTGAAAATGCAGCATTGACGATCTAGTTTACTTTCAAAAAAATTAATCCTCCCACAACTCTATTCATTAAAACACAGGGATAAAGCATTTTGTCAAAATTTGTGAAAAACACCACAGAAATTATTGATAGTTAAGGCATCGCAAGTCGTTAACACTATCAGCTTAATGCTGTCTTAATAATTATTTCTTTTTTGTGATATACTACTGATTATACCCTGCTCCAAATGTGCACAGAAAATGTTCTGAAAAATGCCTTACTTGTCTAGAAGACGAGAATGACACCTGTCCTAGCTGTTCGCAATTTGTCCTTTTATAATTCTTGTGTTTCACCTACGAGGAAACTAACAACGTAATTTCCGGTATAGCTGCCCCTAACATCCATGCAATCACTGCAAGCCTACAAGCAGTTAGGAGAAGCTAACTTTCGCTTAGTGTCTACGGCGGAGCAGGGTTTAATCTGCAGCATACAGCCTTTCTTATTTTTGGGGTGGGTTTAAGTCCACCCTTTACTGACTGCCCATCTCACTTCACTGGCGTACACTCATAATTATAAGTTTATTGTCAATGGAAGTGAAGTTTTTAAAAAAAATGTAGCCATGGTAACACGACTTTCCAAAAAGGAGAACGTTTTCATCGATCGAATCTTCACTTAAAAGAAATGATTCCTAAAATTGACTGCTGAATTATCCGCTTCAGCGATTCCATCGTTTTCATCGGCTCAGCGACGCGGCTGCGATGCTGATGTTGACGATGGGGACATCAGGAATTGCACTCATGGCTGCCATTTGTCAGATGACTTGGTTTCCCACCAAAGTACAATACGTGCCACTGTAGTAATTGCCTAACTAAAGAATGCTACAGTACAGAGAGCACCTCAACCGTGAAATTTCCTACGGTATTTAGAAGGCTGACTTTAATTTCCTCGGTGTAGCTTGCGGTGAGAGAAAGGGTTTACCGCTGTGACAGAAAAGCTCTTACTAATTTAGACTCATCGATTTAGAGCGATTTCCATGACTTTCTATTTTTATTCCCACCTCCTGTGAGCTGGTTGTCACGATATATGTACTTTCTGAACACCAACACCGAGAATCACATGCTAATTTTACAGGGGCTGTGCATAAAATATGTTAGTGAAAAAGTCGGTTTATTGCCCCTATACCATCTCTAAATTCATTTCCCTCCCGCTATACAGAATATATTCAGAAGTTAGACAAAGCGACATACTGTTCAACATGTTTTCTATTAATTTGGTGGTTTTACCCTTGACACAGCCTGAATTAATTGTGGAACTGATTCGTAAACGTGGTACACGTGGCATTTATGAAGCCAATAGAAAAATTTAGCATCCTTGAAATGGTTCCAGTTATTAAACCAATTGGTGCATTAGCACATGTGAAAAGGTTCCATTCGGTGACCTGGTCACAGGTTCCATTTATCGAAACCTTTTGGAACATTATGCACCTTTAAAAAGGTTCCATCTAATCAACCCTGCTGCAACATGTGGGTTCTTTCGAAAGGTTTAACTTAACAATTTCCTGCAAGAGAACATTATTTGCACTTTACTATATGAAAATTAGTTCCACTTTATTATATTAAAATTATTTTCATTTTACTATATGAAAATTAACTGAAAATTATTTGAAAATAGCAGCCGATATGAAGGTTCCATTTATCGAACTTTTTGGAACATTTAGCAGATTTGAAATGCTTACATTTAATCATCTTAGCTGGCACATTTGGCTCCTTACGAAAGGTTACATCGGCGGACCTCATAACAATTTTCACTAATGTGACAATTTACTGAAATTATCTGCAAATTTATTCTTACAACCCAGTCAGTTAGTTTCCATTACCCTGTCTATTATTTTATGAAATTTCGCAAGACGTGAACCTTGTACATCGTTCATGCAAGGCCCCAATTGGCTACTGACCCCTAATGTCTGAGGTGAACATACCATGATTGCGACTACCGTTTCCGAGCACAATGACGTCACACGGCAACCCTTGACCCGCGCTCATTGGCCTCGAACTGCTGGAGGGTTGCGTTCCCGATCCTCACAACTGACTGTAGCAATCGAACCCCTGACTTGCTGGCCAGTCCTTTTCAACTCCCTCGAACATGTCGATGGTAAATTATTTATCTTAGCCTAGGCCCCGTCGCAGAATCGCGAGTGCCGATGACGTCAGTCGATGAGACGCGCAATTATACAGGGGCTCTCGGGATGGATCGGTCGTGGTGTTGCCTTACCTGCAAAGATAATAATTGCTGGTAATTACGGTTGCAACAACATTCGGGGGCATTGTTTGCGTGTGCCACATGTGGAACTCTCAGGTATCGCGTGTCGAGCTTTTACATCGATATCTGCCATGCGATTGCAACACGCGCTGAAGCCTGGAAGCAATATCAGCTGCAGCAAGCCCCACCTCCCGCCATCCTACCATTTGGTGTAATAGTGTTGCGCAACAGAACACCTGATCCAAACATGGGATGAGTTAGCAATTGTTGGATTCCAGCCGTTGGTGGCCGTTACGAGAGTTGGAAAGACTACCCCATGTTCACTGCCATGTCGGAAAATGAGACTAGCCGCTGGTGTTACCAAGGTGACAACTGATTTCTGAAACGAAATTCTCAGAGTTTTCCACGTTTTCCATGTTCAAAAAATATAATTCATTGATATGCTTACTGCCAAAACTGCCAAAAACATTTACATGTAGATTTAAGGGAAAAAATGGCTGCACTACAGTATAGTCCCTACTGCTGCCCTGACCTGTCATAGATACAACGTGAAAGTGGTCTTCTCCTAATGGCTCGTAGGCTGGCAGTGATTGCTTAATGATAGGTGCAGCTGAATACACTACATGTTTAGGTAATATTAGATTACGTCAAAAGAAACACAAAAAGAAGGCTCAACACAAAATGAGAAAAATGTGGAAAAGCATAGAAAGGATAAATTGCGACAGTTGGGACACGTGTCGCCCTATACTAGACAAGTAGGGTTGACGTATACATATTGTATTTTGTGCACAATCAGGGACTATGCTGCAGTATATCCAAAAAAAAACGAGTGTAACCTAGTGAAACCACAATATGAAACTAGGGTGACTTTTTCATATTATTTTTCATTTTAATTTTTCATACTAACATGTACATACATGTACCAGCAACACATTTAAAGAAAAATGACTAATTTATGCCAAAGAAACAAGTTTAAAAACGTTAAAAAACATTCAAAACATTCAAAACATCCTTTGAAAAGCAACAGCTTTCGCTCTTTTTTCACTAAACTTTGTTTGCAAGAATTATATAGCATGGAAAATGGTAATGTATAATGGCATTCATGGAAATATACATGTACATATTTTCCAAGAGTCGAATAAGTTTGTACATGCAATGGGAATTATATTACACAACTAAAAGTCAAATCAAAAAAATTAATGGGGATTTCCCAACCACAATTTGGATTTGGGGGCAGTGACGTAACCAACCCAAGAGCAAAAGCTGTAAAACACTTATTAAATATTTTCAAAATGACAATTCATAATTGGGAATGGTGGACTTAATTTTAAACCAATCATTTTTGTGCTGCTTTACCAAAAATATATTGAACAAACAAAATAAAACGTTGATACAGAAAAATTCCAGGTTTCAACGCACATTTCCGGAGTTGTTGTCTATAGGTGTTGTCTATATTGTTGTCATAAGTGCACTAACTCTGTCAACCTTCTGTCTCCATTGATGAATTCATTCACTCATTCTGTTTTGACATGATTCTGTGGCTGAGGCACGAGCAGCCTGAACTTGGTCACAGATGTTTGTTTGCCATGCATTGCAGATCCATTTCGGAATCGACTGAACTGTCAACACATTATTTCCATACACAGCCTGCCGTTAAATATCACTTCCCAATAGACCACGTGTTTGTTTGCAGCAGTTAACTTGCCCAGCCTCTTTTTGAAACCACTCAGGTTCATGGTTTTAAAAGCTGCAATGCAGATCAGGGCAGGCCAAGGAACATTAAAATTTACTGACGAAAGACCAGGCTAGCCGAAAGTCTGGAATTCGCATCTGTAAATAAATTATCCTCACTTTCTCAGACCTGGGAGACCTGGATACTTACATTGTACATGTACTTAGAATTTTCCTCCCAACATCCCCACCATCAAAACAGACACTAGGGATGCATAGGCACAAAATAGTGTGATCAATAATTCTGTGTAGATGTTGTGGTTTTTCACCTCCAGTCTATTCACTGCTATACAATTTCAAAATATCCAGTGCCAGTTAGGACTAAATTCGTTAT
Organism: Kryphioiulus occultus; assembly: GCA_034687865.1. Lineage (NCBI taxonomy): Eukaryota > Metazoa > Arthropoda > Diplopoda > Julida > Julidae > Kryphioiulus > Kryphioiulus occultus. Next base: position 13,798 of record JAQGAF010001522.1, read on the forward strand.
TTTGACAACTATTAGGACTCCGGTTCGTGAAAGAAATCAAATTGAGAAACATAGCTTATTTAATTGAGTTTATTTGGGCCTATTAACTGTCTGTTGAAGTGGGCGACTGAGTAGCAAATATTACCATGACGACAATTAAAAGTTTCAATGAAAACAAAGCGACTCTGAATCGTACAGGATGAACATAAAAGTCCTACCGGATTCTCATTACAAAAAAGTATCATGTGACCAAATCGCCAATCATTGTTAACCACGATTTCTGAACGCCAAATTACAGGCCAAGTACAGGTGTGATAAAATGAAAAACTTTCGAATTTTTTCATCGTTTCAAAATTACATCATTGTACCCAACAGTTTCTCAAAAAATTATTGTTGCAATGAGGGTAGGGATTTGTGGTCATCCTGTACATTTCCACTGATGAATGCTCAATTGTACACGACCATGCAAAAATAAACGTGCAAAAAAACGATTTGAAAAAATGCACTACAGATAGCGAAAGCACCATATTGAAGTAATTTTCATTAAAATTTTTCGTAATTTTTTCATAGGGATGTTCAGTAATTCTCAACTAAACGTGCCACTCAAATGCCTGCTTACATATGAACAGATGATGAGAATTTCAGAAGCATATACGTGTACATGTAGGCTGAAATAGTTTCAGGAACTACTTTCACATTCCTGATGTAAGCTGCTTGTTCCCTCGCATGATTACATTTCTCAACCTTTTTTTATTCTTGAAATAATTGTGCGTGTGAGAGACATCAACTATACATTGCATGCGTGTCGATAAGAATACTGATGGCCATGAACGTCATTCTTGTGTTAGGAATACCCTTCAAGGACTGCTTTAAAAAAAACAACGACAGGCCATTGTTTGCAGTTTCTCTATTCTGAAAGAATTCGGGCAATCAATTGTTTCTCATCTCTTTTTTGTTGGTTGTTGGTAGAAATGTTGCCGTTAGCAGTTGGTAGGTATTGTTTGTTGATAGTTAACATGTCTGTTGTCTTCAGTTGCGCTTACTGTCACAAGAAAATGTTTTCGCTATCACAAACTTCATCGCTAACCGACCAACCGAGCTAATCGCCTGATTCGTGTTCCAAAGGCTGATCAAAGTAATTAATAATGTAGTGCACATTAATTAAATTTTGCATTAGGCATTGCTCTGACATTAATATGGAATTAACACTGGCGCAATAAGGTCGTTCGATTTGCCAATAGTATATCAGATGAGTCTTACTAATAAAGGCTCTCAACCCAGGATTATTGAACATAAAGTATGGATCGATTTAGTCTTATAGCATGTCACACCGTCATAGAGTTATTCAGAGAGTTATTAGATATAATGATGCTGTGTACTTCATTGTTGTCCCTGCTCCTGCACAGACATTATAAGAAAATGAGTTTCTCCTAACGGCTGGTTAGGAGCAGCTAAATTAACCATTAAATTATTAGGTTAGGTTAAAGAAAAAAGGACAAATTCTACATGGATGGCAGGCAAGTAGATTGGAAATACAAATATTTGATACACATTTAGAGCAACGATTCTACCAAAGTAGTGATAATGATGATGTGTAGTTCATTACAGTCATTGCTCCAGTAGAGACATAGTGTTCTCCTAATGGCTGATAGATTGGCAGTGATTGCCTGTCTGCTATGGGCAGCAAGATCAGAAATCGATTTGTTAAGTTGGGTTAAACACACAATGTTGTGCATGTATGCTAGATAAGTGGATTTGAACTACGAATATTTGGTACGCATTTATAGCAGTGATTCTACCAAAGTTTATACAATAAAGCTGTGCACTTCATTATAGTCCCTGCTCTAGCGCAGCCTTTATAAGAAAATGAACTTCTCCTAACGGCTTACAGGCTTGCAGTGATTGCCTGGCTGTTAGGGGCAGCTAAATTAGAATTCGCATTGTTAAGTTAAGTTAAACAGACAATAAAGAAAAAGGATAAATTGCAAACAGCTGGTACATGTATACCAGACAAGTAGTAGATTTGAAATACAATAGGTGCGCATTTGGGACTTTGACTGTACCAAAGTAGTTCCCAAAGAAGCCTGCGTTTGCGACCACCTATTCTATAAGGTCATGCCAGTAAACCAACCTGCCAAACCCAGCCTTCGACAGCCATGTTGGGAGACCTCCTAAGGTGTAGAAAAAGGGTAAACAAAAGTATTCAGCACAGCCTGGCGTCATGTCATACTAATATTTTACAGACGAGGAAGCATCCCCATACAAAGATGACAATGAAAGCGTATCCAAAAGCCATGAATGCAATAAATTTGTAATAGTCCCGAGCCTCGGTGCTTTCGGTATATCTATAAAAAGGTCATTAAGGCATTTCCTGTTCATTTACTTAGAAGCACCTCCGAGCTTTCAGCGTTAATTTAATTTAAAATAGTGATCACAGCGTAACGAAAGAATCGTTTATGAGCGCTCATTTGCGATAATAAGAAGCGGTGCAGCTCCCAGCGATCGATATTCCAATTTTCTTCAGACAAGCCAGCAAATTAAATTCTATCGCTGAGAAGGAATTTCATTCAAAAATCACCTTCTTGCAAATTAAGTAAGCACCTAGTCAGCACAAAAGTCGTAGTCAATAGTTGTAGTATAGTCTGAAACGCATCTGAATGTAGGAACAAATCACTGATTAGCTGCAATATCTCCGGTTCGCTGAATTGGGCCAAAACTAACTAAAATGACGTCATATGTAGACGTGCTAGATTGGAAGGGGGTAGGGGTTCACAACAATCGGTGGAACTGGGCTAGATGGTAGGGGTCACTCTTGTTTTGGGTTAAATTTTCTATACTTTTGATATAGATTTGATATAGAATATATTTTTGATATTGATCGGGTGCAAAAAATATGCACATATCAGATGTACATAAATCATTGGGAAATCTTATCAAAGGATATTATATATAGATAATGAAAAGGTACAAAATAGTTCCCTAGCAAGTTTATTTGAGGTACATGTATTTTGAAAGCGACTTATAGATTTAAAGTTTTGTATTTGTTTGGTATCAAAAGTACACATGCAGTATCTTTAAAGTGTAATATTAGTACCATTCCGGTTTTTTTGACTTAGAAAGGCCGTCAAATGTACATTTTCGAAACATTTGAAATACATTGGATAAAAGCAACCTTTCAACAACCAAATACAAAACCTTTTGTATACAAATTTTGTACATTTTGTATGTAAATAACACACCAAAAATAATCATGATACCTACAAGATACTACAAATTAACTAAATTTATACTTTTTTATAGGTCAGGCGATTTTAACAGCTCCCACGCAGAGGTAAACCTTTCTATAACGACCACTGTTGTGTCTTTTGTCGAGTAACATGTTCAGCAGACTAATAGACGGGGTTTTAATTGTTGGTTACATCGTTTGAAGAACAACTTCAATATTTTCCCTACTGGTTAGCAAAATCTGCAAATGTGAACAGTTTCGAGTATCCTTCCCCAGCATCTCTAAATCAACTATAGAAGATGTACATATAAATGAATCATAAAACGTCATTAAAGAATGCTAAAAACGTGTACGAGTTAATTCCAAGAAGGAGTGGGGCAGTATTGAGGGTAAACACTTCAAATTAATGGAAAGATATGAAACTGTAGCAAGTGTTTCTATTATTTTGTCCAAATCCTGTACATTGTATATACTGGACTATGACGTCCAATAGAGAGGGTGGTTGCCATTCCAGGCGAAAATGAATCACAAGGGTGTATAGGACAAGAAACCGACATTTTAATGGACGTCGTTTATGCACAGCCCCTAAATCATTGTTATACCAAGAATCTTACATTCATGTCCTTTCGTTTAGATTTCTCCATTAGAGCGTCGATAGCACTGCCTATTGACATTTCCGACTTATCCACTTCACCGATTCTGAAGAAAGGTTTACTACCTCTTCAAAAAAATCTTTTTCCCATTCGGACTTTTCTTATCTGACAACTTGCCGTTTGAAGAAGACGAAAACCAGCAGCAAATCCTGCAGTTAGTTTCTTAATTCGATTAAATCTGACTCCTCGGGCACCAATTTAAAATGGGCTATCCTTTTCTCTTATTAATTTCATCAGCCATAATAAATAAGATGAGAGAAGGATAAAGTAATTAAGTTATTTAATAACGAGAAAGAAGTTCATTATTAAAATCTCATTTATTATGCATCCCATATTGCCTTAAGTATAATGAGCTTCGCTTACTGATCCCTATGCGCTTGCCGATCGTGATACCCGCGCCATACATTCAGAAAATTTGAATACATTTTTAAACTAACCCTATGATAAAATAAGGGTTATTAAAAAAGTGGTGAATGCTAATTTCATGGCCCAATGTTGTAACTGTAACTAGTCCAGATTTCAACTAAAAGCACTGTATAATTTTGCACAATGTACATGTACACATACCTCGCTTTACGGCCTATATACACTGTACATGTACTTGCAGATTGGGTCTAAGAAATTAGACCGTAAAGCGAAATGTTGTATAACGAATCATGTTTTAGCATAAAAACTCCTATTAATTCAACAGGATCCGTTCCATTTTCACGAAAAAATTAAATCTATACAATTGCAACACTATTTTCATTACATATTTTAATAATACATGTACATGTAAAAAATTAATTCCAATCTTGAAGAATAGTTAATAGAGTCTGAAGATTTGCATGACAGATACGCATGCATACATATCCGCAATTGTGGATGGTCCTGGTTTAAAAAATTGATCAAAATTCTGTTGTTTTGTCATGTTTTTGCTTGCTTTTGAAATTATTTGTAGCATTTTAACACTGCGTTCTTCATCAGGGTCGACTTGAAAAACGCTTTTCTCGATTAGCACAAATGTTACATTAGGTATTCCCGTTTTGCTATGACCTACATGTATGGCTCGTAATGTTCATTATAGCGACATTTTTTGCTGTAAAACCAAACATTGGCATATCAAATAGACCGTTATAGCGAAAAGCCGTATAACGAGCGGCTGTATAAAGAGGTTGAGTGTATAGGTAAAAATGCAACCAGAAAATTCATTAGGAACATGTAATTGCTAAACTTTTCAGCAAATAATACCAAAAGAGAGTAAAATCGTCCTGTCGTCATGGATGTTTCGTTAGTGTGTCATGTTTGATATGGAATTTATAACCCTGCTGAATAAACAATTGCTGTCAGCAATAGATAGGCCACTTATCAGTAGGGTAAATTCCCTGGTGATCCGTGCAGGTCGAGTCATTCAGATTGCACTCACGTTTAAGTTGAATAAATCGGATATCAAAGATGAAGATATCACGGAAAACAAAAAAAAATGACATTGGCATTCGCTGCATGCTCCGGAAACTGCATGTTTTTTCATTACCAAACAATTGACAAAATGATAAGAGCGTTCGCCTCCAGTATGCTTGGCATTACAGCTAGAGTAAGGGAAGCAAATCGATTTGTAAAAAATACCGTAAATGAATTCTAATTAGCTTTTGTGCTAGGAATACTTAGCAGTTTATCGGGTTTTCTCGAGATTGCAAGACGGGCCCAAATTGCAGTGTTGGAATTTAGTCATCATCTATACCGTAATTAACTATAGGTACACAGACAGAGCAGAAAATCAAAGGGTCAGCAAGGTTTGCTTTTCTCTAACTCTTCGATAATTCGTCGGGATAAACTTTCGCTCAAAATGTTCCCAAAACATACTGTATATATACCTCAACCCATACTTGCCAAGTAAACAAGAATGACAATGTCATAGCCATCAGAATTTACTTTCCTTTTTTGTGCGTAATCTAACCTAATCCAACCTAAACAATGTAATTTCTGATTTGGCTGCCCCTAACAGCCAGGCAATCACTGCCAGCTTACGAGCTGTTAGAAGACGCCTACTTGCTCAACTTAAGTGTCTATGCTGACAGCAGAAGGAACTATACCGAAGTTCACCCATTTGTTTTCCTCGTCATTTTAAATGTGAAATTTGGAGTAAACAAATGCATATGATGTCTTTGAAATTGCATTTATTTTTAATTATTTAAGATATTTGAAATATACGTGTATATATGAATACAAACACATACAGAAGAGATACTTTGTTGGGAAACACGAATAAAATAGTGTGTGGATCATCTGTATACTCTTAATATAAAATATGAAGTTGCAACTTGTTCCTATCCACGGACTAAGACAAACGATCCAATTATCTTAAAACTGAATTTAATCTATCATTCATCTTGAATGAAGAAAACCGAGACTGCACGATGTATAAAGCTGAAATATGGTTTTATGCCCTCACCAATGTGTTTTAAACTACTGTGGAAAAACATACGAGATCTCAATTAAGATAAGTTTGTTTTGTACGCAGTGTGACAGTTTTACGCGCATGAACACTTTGAAAATAGCAGATGCCAAGAAATTTGACTAAAACTAATTCCAATTTAATACCAAACTGGATTTCATTATAGGGAGCGTTACCTTCATCTTTATCACGATCCAAGGAATAATTCGAGGCGTTTCGAGATTAAAATTTTAGATTGCATCAGATTCGTCTTATTGGAAGTAGACAAAAACTAAATTCATCTTGTCTGAATACATTTTCATTAGTTTTGCAGGTGCATGTGTATTTCTGTCAGGAACTCTCTCTGCTGTATTCACAGTCGATATTGCCAATGTAATCACACTTAATCATTGAATTTTTATGTCAAGAATTAGACAAATACAGTTGCAAACGAGATCGATCACAGGCACATGGCAGTTTGACGGTTAACAAGTAAAAGCATCGAAATCAATAATATGTGCATGTAACTGGTAGTCATTGACGTAAAAAGGGTGAGGATAAGGCAGGTGGGTGTCATTTGTATAGTTGACAACAAAATAAGTATAATTTGTTTAACGATAAAACTTATTGTAAAAGTTTGAGTACAAATGTTGAATTTTAAACAGCACATGTATATTAAACCCATGTTACTTGAAACCCCTGCTTCAAAGAAAGTGCACCAATATTAGCGTACTATTTTTTTAAACTTGCTTACAGCGCCCAGTGGGGAAAGGGACCTCAAATGTTGGCAAAAGTTTTGTCACTGACACTCGCGAAACAAAATAAATGTTTATGACCCTTTAATGCAATGGCGACCAAATGTGTACTGTTATGGAAGCAATTTGATGAGTGATTTTTATGCTCTATTTTCAGTTGTCCTTAATATTTAATTTTTTTGTCATGGAGCCATCTGTTATGTTTGCGTATTACGTTTTAAGAGTTGTCATTGGATAACAAAAGTGGCGAAATAACAGTCAAAGATATTAATCATCCGTTTCTTTATGCAGTACATCGAGTTCTAAATACAGTGAGTTAAACATTTAGTTTGTTACCAAGTTCTTCTAACCATTTTTTTTCTGGGTAATTATAAACCATTCACTGCTAAGTTGTGCAAGGGTGTAATAATACGGTATGCAATTCAAGGATATTCCAGTTACAAAAACTTTCATTTTTAACAGAAAAAAAAATTCTATTGGCAAGATGATAATTATCAGGAAAGAAAACCAACGATTTGGAATACCAGAAGTAAATGATCAAATTCTTTTTTTTATATCACAGGCACTTACGTGTATCATACTGTACATGCATGAACTTATACTAAAAATTGGAAAGCTCGAGGCGAAGATAAAAAGTACGGTAGTTGCAGACACTAAAAACGTAATGGCAATTGAAAGAGAAACCAGGATTAATTATGGATAAACTTCAGATCAAGTTTGATACATTAATTTAAATGATGTGAACACAGCAAGATACATTCTGCATATAGTACATGTACATATCCTGTCACCCACCTGCTTAGTACAAAATAGGCCCCACAATGTTCATTTTCTAGTATTAATCAACAATGACATACAGGCTGTATGTACATGTAGAATGACATGTATTTGCTGAAGAAAAACAAAGACACCAGCAGTGGCAAACAAAATGACAATAAAGGGCACGAAGGTTCCATAAATGGAACACCAGAACATGAGTGAAAACTAAAGAAGTCAAATAACCAAAATGCCAGTCATTGAGTTCGAGTCATGAGTTTGCCCCACCAACGGAAAAGGCAGATTTGATGGAAATGGGTTATGAAAAATAATGAAAATTTAATGAATTGGGTTAATTAGATCATATAACATAATGCTGAAAAGGATCTTGTCAAGTAGTAAACCCCTTTAGACGGCGCGGTTCATGGGTTTGGATGAGAAAGGATTTTGTTTTTTGAAAAAAAAAGATTGAAAGATAGAGAAGCAGCACTGCTGAGCTTGAATTGAGATATCTGGGAGTATTACTGCGGTTGTTCCCCTCAAAATAGCGTAAAATAAAGTAAATTACTGCAGCGTACACTGTAATGAAAATTCTGTAGGAGAAAGGATCTTCAACAGCTGAGGATCCCATGATTTCCAAGAGATCCATTTAGACGACGTAATAGAAAGAGATGAAATCCCAAGAAGGTAAAGATAAAAATTCAATTCCCCATTAACGGAATAATTCTGATCCTTTTCAAATCACATTTTAGTTCCTTTTTTTAAAGCAGCCACAATGGTTTGAACCGAACGAATCAATTGAGCTCATTCCGAGACGCTTATAATGGAGGACAGCAGCAAAATTTAATGAAGTTTGGTGCACTATAGACCATCGTAATCGAAATGCATTTGCTGCCCAACTCATGGATGGTTAATCATCGTAAGTACTGTGGAGCTATCAATTCATCACACTGAAAAGCACTACCATTTAAAATGTTTGCATTGCACATAAGTGTTCCACAGGTGTACGTTTCCATTACCAGCACTGTTGATCTAATAATACGGAGGTAGCAGACCTACAAATTTCCAATTTGATGCCATTTTGCCATAGGCAATCTTGCTTAAAGCAGCACTGAGACACAATTAAAGGTCTCATGCTGCATAGAGATTCTGTACTTTTTTGTTAATTTCGCATAACCTATGATTACCTCAAAATAGGTGATTAAAACAAAAAATAAGTGACAAAAAACATGGTATGATGAAAACAAAAAAATTGATTTTGAAGTTGCAGCACTGATACACAGAAGGTCTCATGCTGCACACAGACATTGGGTTAAATTCGCACAACCCAAAATTACGTCAAAATAGGTGACTAAAAAGTAAAATAGGCGATAAAAAAAAAATTGATAATGGAGTTGACCTTCCATTTAATAAAACCTTATGTTGTTGTCACACTTTTTATGGTTTTAATAGACTGTTGCACGATATGAGAAAGGGTCGCGGAATTATGGCGTAAGATATAGAACTTATTTTTTTATTACATCAGGGTGGTAAGCCCTATCAACAGGGAAATAAATTGCAAAATCAACACGGTACAAAAATTGAACCAAAATAGATTTGGGAATAGGCAACGCTTTGCGTGTAAAACATAAATGATGTCGTCTTGTTCATATTTACTTTTTCATGGCATACTTTCGAAGCCCAGAAAGATCATCAATCATTTTCCGGATTATTGAACGGTTAGTTTCCGATCTATTTACATGCACCAGCGTTAAATATGTTTGTTTTATTCCAGGGAAATTTCCTGTTCGTTGGGCTTCACTGTCATTGCTGCTATTTTCGATATAACAAGCCTAACAGTTTGCCAGTTACATTAAGCCGTTTGGTATCTCTTGCTTAAATAACGAATTTATGATGTATGAAATATTAACGCAAATCAATACTATTTTTCTGAGACGACCATCAGTTATTTAACGAATGTCCCCATTGAGCCTGCCTCAAAGCTTATTTTGCCATGCATGGCAGCACACGATTTTTTTCATACGACATAATGCATCATCACTAATCCTTCCAATTCTTTTCCGTTAGAGAACATTACAGGAACATTTATTCAAAGCCTTTGATTCGTAAGTAAAGCAAAGACAGACATTGCCCTTTCAAAAATTCTGGTTGCAAAATTGTATACTGTATGAATAAGAAAATTCGTTCATATTAGGTTCAGAGAACTGCTTCTAACACGATATCATTTTCCATAAGCCTAGCATTGAGTTTTCATTGTTTTAATTCATGTAGTTCGCTAGACATGACCTCATGTGTAGAATTTTGAATCTCAGTATTACGCTAGTTTACTAAGCTTGCAGCGAGTATTTCGATTTTTAATAAATGTCGTCTATGGCGTTCCCTTCAAAATTTATGGAGATAAACTTCGGTATAGTCCCTGTTCAAACGGGCACACAATAGCTGTAGGACTATCACCGAATTGTTGTCATTTATTAACCTGCTTCCCAAACCTGGGTAAATTAACAAAATTTTGATAGCAGTGGTCTTTCTTTGGTTATCGAGACACCTCTAAATGCACATTAAATTTCACCATAAAAGTGAAGATGAGTTGTGAAAAAAGTGGTCAGTCAGTGTGACCAGATACTCTAAAACAGTCTAACAAGTATATTGTATGGCATTTAATAAATTCGCCATAAATTTGTTCATTATATTCAATCATTTTTATTGATAATATAATAGGTTACCTGTATTGGTTAAAACATTGTGTATGAATAAGAGAATTCGTTCATATCAGGTTCAGAGAACTGCTTCTAACACGGCATCATTTTTATTAAACCTAACATTGAGTTTCATTATTTTAATACATGTAGTTCGCTAGACAGGACCCCATGCCTAGAATTTTGAATCTCGTTATTACACTCGGTATAGTTTACTAAGCTTGCAGCGAGTATTTCGATTTTTAACAAATGTCGTCTATGACGTTCCCTTCAAAATTTATGGAGATAAACTTCGGATAAGAAGTTTTGCATGTTTAAAAAGACTTTCTGATAAGAAGTTTTGGGTAACAAGGACTTTCTGATAAGATGTTTTGGATACAATGGGCTGTCTGATTAGCGGTTTTGGTTAATGAAGGAAAAATGTGTGAAGGAAAAAAGTTCCCTTCCCTATAGTGTTTATTTTGGAGCAGGGACAATACCGAAGTACACCCAAGAAATATTTTTTATGAAAGAGCTTAAAAAGCTGAGAAGACCGTACAACACTGATGCCCGAGGCCCTTCGAATTGACCCCGATCAAAGCCGTTTCTAAGAAAGCAAAGCGTTTGATCTCGAAAGCGCATTGCGTATATTTCTTCAAATAAAAACGATAGTTTTTCATCTTAACAGCACGAGTGAAGGACATATCATAGCGTCCTGTAGAGTTTATAACTTTATACCGTTATGACCTGAATGCCAGCCGTCGAGTCCGCTTATATTTTTCACATCATTTCTCAAAACGGCCAACAGTAAGGAGAAACGAGTCAATGAAAACCATTGGCGTTCTTACCAGATATTAACAAATACTATGTTTATGTGCAGGAATAAATTGCACTTACATAAAATCCCTTTCAATCACGACCAGAGGGTCAAGTATACAGTACATGACCATACAAGTCCCTTGCTTCTTAAAAAAGATGCACGAACATTTACTAAAACCAGATACAGCATATGAAAACAATGCAGACAATTTTCTAAAGTTGGTTATATACCGAAAATGCACCAAATAGGCCTTTTGGAAAATTTGCCCCATTAGGAGCAAATTTGGAGACTACTTGAATGGGAAACTGAAAGCACTTGTTTGTCTCAATTGAAGTCGGTAAAAGTCTGTTTAAGCTGTGCATATGACATTTTGTCTTGGATAAAATAGTCTTGGTTTTTTTTCTTCAATCAAACCGCCCTTTTGCAGTTTCTCAAACCAAATTCATAAATTCAACTTTAAGACAAACGTGTTTGCATGCAAGACTTTCCTGTTTATAATGCAATTTAAGTGTGCATGCACATAAACGTAGTACATGTATATATCAAACCTTGATTGCATAATTCAAAAGAATTGATAGCCAATTTTGCATTTCGATTGGCATATTTTTTTCAGGATTTTTCCTGTAATAAGTTGTCCTCTGATGTGACGACGCTGCATGGCACAAACTGGTATACAATGTAAAATTTCACTCTACAAAACGTCAGCAAAGAGTGGGAGAAGCAACTTTGAATGTCAAAAGGTTGAATCAGAAGGCGAGGCAATAGTGCTGGGTGGAACGAATGTAATGGCATGTACTTTGGTTGGTTGCGAAGATATTGTGAATAATGGTTTGAAAGCTTCGTGTTCATCTCAATTTGAGCGAGTTAGGTGCGCGAAAGGCACTTTGTGGCCAATGTGCGATATTTACAAACTTAAAGAGACGTTAGGGTTCCTGACAAACGGAAATAAGTCTCTCAGAGGCATTAAAAAGGGTTGCGGAGGACGTTAAAGCGGTTTTAGGGTGCTGAGGGGCCAAACAGTTTGTCTAATGTGGGACAAAATTGCGTTATACCAATGCGTTATGGCGTTCATTGCTCAGAAAACGAGGGTATTATTCCATCATCAGAATTCTAGGAGATGAATGGAAATAACAATTTGTCGCAAAAAATGATTCGAAACGACTTTACAAGGGCTGCACAAAAGCGCGCCATTTGCCTGCATTGGGGCCTCTCCAGGATACAGGGTGATCACGATGTCCTATAAAGGCATTTTAGAAAGCCGGTTACAGTTATAATGAACACATTTTAGTAAAAAAGTAGATTTTTGGAGAAGAAGGTAGGCCTAGAAGAATTTTGGTTCAAAGGTAGAAATATTTCGGTAGAAAGGTATAGAAGAATGTAGAGAGGGTTTTGGTAGAAAGGTAGAAGAATTTTTCCGGAAAATTTGATGAAATATGGTAGAAAGGCAGAAGAATTGTGGTAGAAAGGCAGAAGAATTGTGGTAGAAAGGCAGAAGAATTGTGGTAGAAAGGCAGAATAATTGTGGTAGAAAGGCAGAATAATTGTGGTAGAAAGGCAGAATAATTGTGGTCGAGAGGCAGAAGAATTTTGGAGAAAGGTTCAATTCTGAGGAATTTTCCGGGTGTTTCTTACAACGTGGAAACCTATTGAATTCAATTTTCAATGATTTGGTATCGTGATAACTGTACCAGAAAACATATTGAGCTTCTTTCTGTAATGGGCCTGCAAGCATAGACGACATTTTCAATTCTAACGGTGGCAGCCCCACCTGCTTGCACTCTCTGCGAATTTAATACATGTAATAAATGACTAGAGGTTCTTCTACCTCCCAAAATTTTGTAATGGGTTTGGACTTTATGATCACTCTGTACATTGACGAAAGTGAACAATTTTGAGAATAGTACATTAAAACATCACCTGCGCCCCTCTAGGCCTACATATGACAGGTACATGCACTTATGAAAAAGTTATCAAACGTAACTTACATGTACCATGTCAAAATGAGGTGAAAGAATTTATTCATGCCATTCTAAACTTATGAAAACAACTCAGCTTCCATTGTAACTGAAACACTTGGTATGCAAATTGTAATGCACCACACACGTACATGTCCAACATAGAAAGTTATCCCTGCATTACTTTATTACTTGCTTCCGCATCACTGCAGACGCGTGTACTCCTGGCGCATTTTAGGCCGTGTTAAAATGCAATAAAGAAAATGTATGGCGCATTTCATTTAATACATGTATGCATTTGCTAATAGCTCATGAAATTATTACGGATATAATGGTGGCGAGTGTTGTCCGTTTATCCGGTATGTATAATGCAAGGGAAAAATTATTTATTATGTTGGGCAGTGAGAATCTACTGGAACATGCTCACGGTCTGATTTGGCATCAGTAAACATCTAGTTGACAAAAAAAAAATGTTGGGTGAATGAATCTGACCTGGAACATGGGTGGTTACAGCAAATGTAATGCTCAACAATTCTCCAGGTACATACATGTATTTTGAAGCCATAAATACTCGCAATGGGTTGGTTCTAAATGCACGAGATAAAACTTAATTACTTATCATGTGTGCATCAGCATTAAAACCAATTTGTATGTATCTGGCCGTGGATCACCTAAATTATCCAATATGCCTAAATGATGCCAACAGCTTCAAGTGAAAAAAATGCACGAAGCCATGGCAATGGTCGTCAACAAGACAGAATGGTATATTGATTTTTTAATCAGCTAGTGAAAGTTGGCCATTTGGTTTAGTTACTTTCAGGTTCACGTTATGGGCAATTAAATGCGTGACACTCGCCAAGCATTTTCTTTATTCGATTTGACCAACTCATTTGATGCTTCACCGCTTTAATTACTCGGATTCACGAAACCGCTAAATTATTTGAAATATACTAACAAGAACGAATTTTCCAAGCATATTTCATGTGGAATTTGCATTCACTATACAGGAAAACTTCTTTGTACAATGAGTTACAAGTTAAACTCCCAAGCTCACTAAGTCTCACTTGATGAGATAAATCAGCTCATGCAATTAGTGTAAGCCGAATTAGTTACTCATTGACTTTCGCTCATAAATTCTGCCTGAGGACACCTTCTCATACAATATTAATTCGTATTAATTTAAGCACCATTGTCCTACTTTGTAGCGGATCAGATATTATTCATTTTAAATAAGTCCTTTATCATCATTGTCAGCTTTCTAAGCTGGAAAAGCTTAAGATTTTCGCTCTCTTTGCTATTTTTAAGGCTTACAAAACCTAGCACTTTGGACTTTTTTTCGTTTTCGTCATTCATGGTTTCTTTTACACGATTGCGCCAAAAAAGTATTGCACATTTTCTGATACAGGCATAAAAAAATCCTCGCCGCGGGTGTACGTGTGTAGCTGCAAAATAGTCCATTTCGCACGTCTATGGGAAACATGTTTGCAATAACAAAACAGGGAAGGTTCAGGAGGGGGGAGGCGTAGGAGATGCTATTCAAACTTTCTGGTGTAGAACAGTTTTTTTATTTGGAGCCCATCATGGGCTGATACTTTTGTAAAACTCTGGACTTTGCTGAGCTTTTGCATCAGTTGCTGATTTTATTTTGTATATACCGTATACAGTGTATATAATTTTTTTTTGGAAGAGGGGCTAAGGGGGAAGGGAGTAATTCACCTCTTTATTTGCGAGAATTTTTAAACCATTAATAATAATAGAAACGCCATGGCAAGTGCCTTGTTTGTCAGGACTTTTCGGACACCATGTAGATTTCAAATTGACTGCACATCTGGTTGCAGTGGTAATCAATTTACTGTCAGTTTCGCAGCCAGTCTGCAGTCAAACTAGCTGTAAATCACTCTGTAATCAGTTTTTCTCCAACCACTTTGCAATCAGTTTTTCTACCATAAGGGAATACCGGCAAAAAAACCGAGAATCGAATTGCAACCTGAGTCCTTTCATTTCAAATTAATTGAAAGGGGCCGCCTTCATATTTCAGTTTTTTACTGAAAAAATAATTATTTTTTCGTGAAGAGTGTCTGTTCATAGCTCAAACCCCCGAATATCACATTTTTAATCAGTAGTTTTTTTTAGAGTTATGAAAGTTGAACGATGATGCTATATGAAAATTTAACAAAAATGAATTTTTAGAGTTTAACAGTCATTTATCAATCATAAAAATCAAAAGTTACATTTTTGCAATATGTACAGCTTTTTGCATTCCAAGAAAAAAATAAAGTTTTGCTTTTGAGTTTCCATAGCCAAACTATGCAAGTGTTTTTCTTAAATTATTGACAATGATTTCAAGAAATGTTGCGTTTGGTTAGTGCTATAGTGTTTCTTTAACCGACTTAAATATTTTGCCAATAGTATTGCAGCACATTGCAGTAGTTTTCAATTGAGTGCTCAGAAATTCACTTCAGAGCAGTAGGGGGTGCTTTATTGAAGGTGTATCGGTCTATATTTCAATATGGCTGCCAGGAACTGTACAGTCCATAACGTCCTACGTTGAATTTTCCTCATGATCGAGTAAGCCTATCCACTTCTAAAGAAAAACTAAACCTGTCAACATATCTCAATCGCAAGAACAAAAAGGGACTGCAACCAAAAAATCTTTGCTAAACCTGTTTTTGTAAGCACAAGACAACTAGCTCAAATGAGTAAACGACCAAAAACTGCGAAAGGTGATATTCAGTAAAATGGAATCCAATATTCCATTATTCGAACTATCTTTTCATGATTCGAAAACTATACCAGCCATTCCACAATAATCAAGCGGATGCACTTGTGTATAAAATACATGCACTTCAACCCTGCATTTGAACGAGAACGACACCTGTCCTATACCGGTAGTACATATCAGGTTCAAAGTGCTAAATTTCATTCTGCTCTCTGGTGGACGTTTTGAACCTCATCATTTGTTTGATATAGAAACGTATTAAGGTGAAGACGGATAGCCCGGGGCAGGGGAAAGTTAGATTCTCACAGCAAGAAATTTTCCTTTATACTATGTT
>JAQGAF010001523.1:0-30069 GCA_034687865.1 Kryphioiulus occultus
AAGCACAAAAAATAACAAAATGGTGTAAATTCGACCTTTTAGCTTCAAGGACACGCGCCATTTTTACAGGACAATCTAATTACGAGGAAACATAAGAACATTTGCACGTGCACTAGTTCACAATCATCGTTTTCATAATGCGGTTAGATTGTCCTGGAAAAATTGCGCGTGTCCTTGAAGCCTCAAGGTCACATTTACAATTTTGTTATTTTTTGTGCTTTGTACAGATTCCAAAAAATTAAATGAAACGTGATTTATACTAATTTGAGAATGCTCTACAACTTTCAAATTTGGACTTGGGGTGTTTGAGCAATCGTTTAGAATTTGGAAATGGAATGTCCCGCCTGGTATATAAGTGTAGATGGGTTTGCCCCTCCCTGGCAAAAATCCCGAGGGCGCCCATGTATTGAATAGTGAACATTGAACAAATATGACTACAGTATACAGAGTGTTCTGTTTAGTCAGTGCCCAAAGAAATAAAATTATATATTTAATACGGAAAGAGATACAATATTAGTTCTTGAAGGTAACTTTTAGAGTCGACCGCGGGCTATCCGGAAACCATATTTGTCGCGACCTTGAATGTCCCGTTCAAGGTCATCCATGTGCCCGTTCCGTGTATTTTGCAAATATATCAGAAACCGTTGCAGATACAGTAGGATCCTAGTGTGAAATATAAAGTTGTAGAGCGATGCCTGATTAGTCTAATTAAGTTGGTTTCAAAGTTTTCTGAATTCACAGCGCGCTAAACACATGGTTTATGGATAGCCCGTGGTCGACTCTTAAAGTTACCTTCAAGAACTATCATTGTTATCTCTTAACGTATTAAAGATATAATTTTATTTCGTTGGGCACTGACTATAGAGAACACCCTGTAAAGGATAATGAGCGATTGTGGGGCAAAGAAATGGGTACAAATAAGTTGAAGAATATTAAATGCCATTTACAAATTATCTTATAACTAGCATGGGGGAACAAAAATTAATTCATTTCTGGCATTGAAATCCCCATTCACTTCAATGGGCAATTCGATTTGATTTTCATAAAAATCGACGTTTCTCGATTTTGCAATGTTCCATATTTGTCTACAAGTCCTCAATAAATTTGTGTGTTATAAGATAATTTGTAAAAGATTTTTAATATCCTTTAAATTGGTGTACTTAAAAATAATTGCACGTTTATTTTGATATTTCAAGCCAAGTTAGAAAGCACGAACAATAAGGACGTTTGTTTTACAATTTTTGGACATTTTTGAAAGTGGTGAAGTCCATTATCAAAGGACTGATAAAGTTTTTTATAAGTTTAGACACGTTTGAAACGCATACGTTACGTCCTATTAGGACGTCCTTTATTTTTCATACATTTGACATTTCTGGACGCAACCCAAAAAACTCGTTAATATTGTTTGCAATAATTTTCCGAGGTTGTTTTATTTTTTTTTTTTAGAAAAAGTTGTAAAGTGATTGCATTGCCAGATACCCAACTGTTTTTTTTTAAATAATGGGGTACATAGGGGATAATGATTTCACATTCTATTTGGTCTTCAAACTTCTGACACCTACGGAAACGTATGCTGAACATGTTATTTTTAGACCCCTAATAATAAAAACCTCCCGCAAAATGTACATGGTCCTTGGTTACATTTAAATTTAGTTTGATCACACTGACAATTTCAGAGAGGTATATAGGCGCAATTTTTCGCAGAGGGTAGACGTCGAATTTCAACACATGTCATCACAAATGCTGGATTATGCCAAACGACATTACAATGATTGATTGTGACACATCATCATGCATGATGAGTTATGATATATACAGTGCTATAAAATGTATTTAGTAATACATGATGTCTACTAATGTCTGAAAACGGAATTAACTGGGTGTTCGAAATTTTCCAGAATCTCAAACGGTTGGTTTTTAGACAAGTTTATCAAAAAACGTATCCTAATAATGAATTTGACATTTTAACAACAATAATAATAATAGAAATTCTTGAGATATTTTTGTTTATACAAACTAAATCCTCAATATGCAAACTGTCACCCATGCCATGACTGATTATCACATGTGGATTTCTTTGATGTCATGCATCCTACAGATTTCAGCATTTTCTTCAAACGATCCTCGCTAGCTTCCCTCACCAGATGTTGTCAGGATACATGTTTTATTTATACAATATGTTATTCCTTAGTATCGCATTTTGTCCATTTCAAATTTTGGGTCATAAGGTATCGGTCTATAATTATGTTCATTTGGATTGCTCTATTGGGTTCATGTTAAATGGTTGAAGTTTGACATCTAGACTTTTATTCCTTTTTTATATTCCCTTTAATTTCTTTTAAGCTCTTCTATATTTCGGCATCATCATTGGATTTGCAGGATTTATGGAATGTTCCGGGGGCTATTCATTGGCTAAGCCATTTTATGTAATTGGTCATATGGCAAACAGCATTTATGATATACGTAGGTTTCTGAACCAAGGGGCAAACGGCATTGAAACAGATGTTTCCTTTAATGACGATGGAATTCCCATGTTCACTTATCATGGTTTCCCTTGTGATTGTTGGAGGTTTTGTTTCTGGAAAACTCCTTTCAAAGACTACTTGGGCCATATAATAAACATTAACACAATTGGTGGTAAGTTGTGTGCATAATTGCTTATGCCTCATTGTCATTCATTGTAAACTTTTAAAGCATTATTTTTTTGATAACAGATTCTTCAATGAGGTTTAACTTGTCACTACTTTACCTGGACTTGAAGGTATCCCATTTGTCAGCAAATGGACTCGTCAAGGCAGGGGAAAACTTGGCTAAACTCATCCAGATGCACTTTTTTACAGATAGTAAGTTATGATTACAAGATTTTGTCAATATCAAAAAATAACATGAAATTACATGTATTGCTTATACAATCTCTATATCATCATTACATGTCCACGCTTCACTGTTTCAACTCGAAGACCAAGTAATTTTTTTAGAAATATGCTGAAACCGACCAGTTTTCATTTATTTTTCCGAATATTTTCGTCTACTGCGAGGCGTTTCTGTCGCTTGAAGAAACCTGTGATCAATCTGAAACCTGATAACCTTTTTTGAAACTTTTTTTGATGAATTACTTCCATACAGAAAAAGAATCTTCAGAAATGTTTCACCCACCATGGATTCTTCTTGGAGTTCCCGATGCAAGCCAGGTTCTTCTCTTTAAACATTTTCGACAAACGTTTGACAAGTTGGGTTTGCGTGATATGTTAACCAAAATAGGTGAGAATTTCAACGAATTTCTTATTTACTCTATGCTCCAATATACATGTATCACTCTTTGAAACTATCTTGAAATTTATCTGGAATACATATGGAATTATGTTAACATGCAATTTGTAGAAAAACATTTCTGAGAGAGATTTATCAAACCCTCAAATTTATTCACGTAAAAGAACATTTCTTAAGCATTAAAAAAATGAAAGGGCTATGTAAACTGGTGTTGAAGGTCACATGTTTGAAGATTTCACACCGATCAAGGGACAGTGTTGGATGAGACCACTTTAATATCGAGTTTCCCATTTTGCCTTCATGGTGTCACAACATTGGTCCATTATTGAGCCATCCTGGTTCATGGACCATCATTGCAAGATTTGGCCTGCATTTTTGGTGTTTTTCCTGGGCCCATATGTGCTTAGATTCTATAAAATATTCAGAGCTATCAATAATTAAGAAATCTGCATTTGTGTGGTGTAGTATAGTTGTAGGCAGCTTAATTAAATGGATTTCACATAATGTGCATTTCCAAAGAAAACTTTGTTTAGAACTATTAATAATTTGCCTTAGACTAAATTTTGGATACTCAAGTGATATATTTTACATATGTTTCCATAAAAGAACTGATTTAGCAACCCTTATACAAATGCCGTAGGCAATTTTATTTTTAAAAATGTACCGCCAAATTTTGGATATTTTGAACATGATACTCGAATTAACTGGGGATTTTTTTCTGGGAAAAACTATACTGACAGAAGAACTACACGTAATAATAAAATAATTTGAAGCATTAGGTGACTGAACACTATTAACAATATAACTTTCTTATTTTTCTAATTAATGCAGGTTATGACGTGTACTTAGCTGCACGTGATTCGGGTGCTGTTTTGGAAGCATATGGTGAGGCCAACATCACCACAAACATTTGGTTTTCCAGTGGTATAACCAACTGCTTTCCAACCAAATATTCTGAATTAGAAAACCTAATTAAAATTAAAAATAACAGAGCTTATGCAGATGGCATCTATCAGTGGACCATTGATGCAAAGCATCTCATAAGAAAATCCCTAAAGTAAGTTTTAAATAGCAGCAATGAAAAATAATCCACTGATTATGAATAAATTACATCTAATGTGCTTTGTAGTTTTGGACTGGACGGTCTTGTATCCAACTCCCCAGCCAACGTGCTTCAAGTGTTGGATGAAAAAGAGTTTTCCAAAAAATATCGCCTGGCTACCATATCTGATTTACCATGGGGCAGAGTTAAGGCAGGGATGCCAAACATGTAGCTATGTGGTAAAACTCCTGCATTCTATAAAGAAAAAGTCGCCATATTCTTTGATAATTGGAACAGTAACATGTGCACGGGTTCACATACAGTGTCTTCATAATGCAGTCTCACAGTCCTTAGGAAATGGCACATGGGGTTGAAGCTAAGGGTCAGTTTTACACCATTTTATTTCTTGTGTTTTGTATACGATGCTAATAAATGAAATAAAACGTGATTTAAACTAATTTGAGCATGCTGTACAACTTTCGAATTGGAATATGGGGTGTTTGAGCAACGATCGTTAATATACATGTATAATATGTATTAATTTAACACTCCTTACATTGTCATTACCAAGTTATCAGAATTATTGAGTTTTTAAGGGTATTTTCCCCAAAACCGATTTGAGAAATATAAATATCATAGGAAGAAATAAACAGCAGGGATTTGGGGAAAATACCTTTATAACAAACACTGCAAATCAAAACATCTAAAGTTCAGATGCGTTTGTGTCTAATTGCAACGTCATCGATCGACCAAGACGGACCTTTCCCGGCTTGGCCTGATAAAACTTGGCCGAATTTGAAGCTGAAAATTTCAGCAAAGTTTTATCGTATCTCAATGATGACGTCTCCAGCGGAAATTCTGCGGAATTCCGCTGAAAACTGTTTCGCGTAATTTCACGTTATCTATGGGAATTTACATTGGATGCAAAGTACCGATAGAATGATTTCTGCGCAATATGTCGCGCATCCCATAGTGTGGCGCTGAATGCGAGTCACATTACGTGACTTAAGCCGACTCAAAATATATCTTACTTTCATGTTTCAGTCAGCAAATGCGCCTTGCTCTTTGTTTCAGACATAATATTTGTCTCGTTTTACTTTTCAGACATTAGAAAAGACTTTAAATTTTACAGTGTACTGTACCGGTATACAAGTACAATTACATGCCTATTCAAAGCGAAGATTCTGGAAGACCATTTTTGATAAGCATTAAACCAAAATATGCCACAAACTATGAATTAACTGCCTTCCAAAAATGACCGCTATACTACTCAAATATCATGGATACAAAGGCAAGGTCAAAATGAAAAACTAAGTTAGGTTTAGAATTGCGTTTGAAAACAGAGGAATATATCAAAAGAACTGTAATGATCCGTAAGATTTTTTTATATGTACCAACAATTCTTCGTTTTTATGCCCTATAGTTTCTGCATATGCGCGCGTATCCCCTCGACAGGATTTATAACGCAATCAGTCATTTATGGAAAGCCACGCAATAGTCCGCAAATGCATTTATGCTACATATGCAAAATAAAACGGTAAATATGCTGTGCAGCTGTCCATTATAACATTGGAGCCAGAGCCAGAGCCAGTCCGTGCTCATATGGGGCAATTCCTCTCCATTGATTTCAATAAATCCATTTTATACATAAATGGATATTGGAGCATTTGAAGAAATAGTGCACTTAAACGACTAATGTATCCACCCGAGATATTAAGACACGTGTCCGTGCACAAAAACCAATATGAAAATGTATCCTAGCCAACATCCTTTCTTAATGTATATACGTATAGAAGCATTATACTACATGTAGTACATCCATTTTCTCAATATTTGACATATATGATATCATCATTTTGCATCCTTTCCAAGAAACGCACAAGTATTCAAAATATAAACTTATATGCTGCAGTTATGAAATCCATATTTGGTCATGAAAACAGAATAAGTTTCAGAAATATTGCATCAGGATATGGAAAAGCATAAATACCATCAGTGGAAATAAAATTTGCATTCTGAATGCAATGGACTTTCCAACTAAAAATGTTCCACAACCACAGCAGTACATGGACACAGTGCTTTTCGGTGATTTAAACCTTTCTCGTGTTCGTATGTGCAGATGATATGGCTCATATATGAAGAAGTTTTGAAAGTTCTCGAATAGCAAAGCAAGCAAACAAGCATGCAGCACTGAGGTGAATAAAAAACCCTACGGTCATTAATTCAGATATAACATGTGCACATGCAGAGTAGAGTTCTGGTGGTCATTGCTTGAGTTGGTATACCTGATCTGGATCATCTGGTGCTAAAATGATAAACTCTGCCCATTTCTGTAGCTGAGTTGATATATTTTTAATTGCATATGTACATTTCTTAAAGCTATGACTTAAAAGCTGAGCTGTGGTACTCGACTCCTCTCGGTTTGACAGCTTTATGATGCATTTGACCAAAAGCCGAACCAGGGTGTGATGAAGTATTGTAAAAAGTGACATCAGCAGCTACAATCGAACCACTCTAGATGCCTACATGTACATACATGTAGATATTACATCTTTAACCCAGAGCCAGGGTTTGATGGAGTATAGGTGAAGGTTTTGCGATCTTAGTAGCTACATCTTGTTCGATCAAGAGTCTGATGGATGAATAGAAGGCACTTGAACATCGGATCTGAATAATACTGTAGTTTAAGGGTTCTTGAATACAATTCCCCGCAGTAATATTTCGTTCACGCAATACTTTGTTTCCTGATTTTGCGAGGACGTTGGACATCACAATTCATGCTTTCGATTACTTCAACTAGTTTATTTTTCCTTTAAAACGCGGGTGCACACGATTAATCTTAAAAAAGGTTGGGATCCCTGATTGCATATTCGCGAGTAGGCAATCGACGTTTCATTGTGTAATATGGATTTAGAGCTTTATTCGCCGAAAACTTTGGCCTACGAAAACTTGTTTAGTTTCGGTCTACGACGAATAAATCGATTTTATTCGTAGACCACGAATTCTCAAACGAAAACACTCTGATGCCAAATCAGCTAGGGATTAACTTCACTTTATCACTATGCATTAGTTCATCCAGAGTGCATCCTGTTTAGGGACATACATGTATCTACTGAAGAGGTGGTCACACTGATTCATTTTTCTTTCGTACGGAAAATACGCAACATACGAAACGAATAATGGTAAGTTTTCGGCATTTCGTTTTCGTGATGCGTTTTCGTCGAATAAAACGCTAAGTACCTATTGTGTAATCATTGATAAGCATTTAGGAAGAATACGAATACATGTACATGTATACCACGTACACGCGTTTTGCATTTCATCCGCCCATCACGTATATATGAAAAGGTTTATACCGATTCTGTTAACAGTGGACATGTTATGTATACGCGCGATCGAGGCAGGCACTATGAGCTCTATTGGAAAAACAATTTAAGATCATAAATATTCGCCTTCAATATGCAGATGTAGGCAGAGCAGACTGAGAGCCCACAAATAAAGTGGAGAAACGGGAGGGAGAACCCTAGTTCGTGATTGGTGCCAGCTGGGACACCCTCGTAATTTGCATGCCACGTGCTCATTTCAAATATATATATATAAAAAAAAATACTCTTATAGAACGTATAAATCTGGGTTCAATATTTCGCCTCGTATACTACATATAGAACTATTGCAGCGCGATTGATCCTCCAGCATTTTTATTGGTGAGCGAGAAACCTGCGTGCGACGCCACTCACGATCAAACTCGATACATAATTTGAAATGCCTTCGGGGTTGCAATAAGAAGATCGAAAGATTGAGCCAAATTTAAGTCTGAGAAGCTAAAGGAAATGTATATTCGACCAATGTTGCATATACCGTCATACACACACACACACGTATACAGTATAGACAAGGATTCCTCAAGACCTAAATCACTAAAAACAACCTATTGTAATGGTTTTTGGTTTTTTTCAAATTTATACCCTATATTTTGAAATTTTAAAATTTATTAACAACAATAACAGCACGAAGAACTTGTGTGTGCTGATGTGCATTAACTTATAGACGTTTGCACACTTAATGTATAAAGTCATGTCACGTTCAAAAAGTTTCAATGGATATTTACGATCACAACCAATTAATATAAAAAACACTTTGCATAATTAAAGAAGGTTAGTTTGTTACATTTGTATCGATCACCTAGATAATAGGATTGTACAATGATTCATTAATCTAACACCGAATGAGACCCTGCAGTAATTTACACATGCACATCAGGAATTTTCAAGTATATAAGTGGTTTTTTAATTTTATTTTTACAGCTCTGACGCATTTTCAAAATGAAGAGGTAAACAATTAACAGTTTCGAATAATGGAATGAGTATATACTGCGTAGTATCAAAGCTAACTCAATCATAATTTACAACCTATGCGGTCCAATACTGCCGTTGATTTTACAACGTACATGTATACGAGCAAAATAAACAAAAAAACATCAGATAAATGTACATTATTTTGTATCTGTCTTAAGCACCGGCTTAACCCTCGGTGCGTATATAAGTTCCACATTTCTTTACGGGTATTAATCTAATCTGAAAAAAATTCAAATTATTACACATTTATATTCAAATATTTGGATTGCAGAACGGTATAAAAAAATCAGTAATGAATTGCAAGGTATGTTCGTATGTAAAAGCACGCTATATGCCATATATACAATGTAGAGTAGCAGGTGTTGAAAATAGGTTTATTACTTAGGAATGAGGAGTACACGCACCTCGGCTCCAGGGTTATGAAAAACCATTATTTAACGGCAAACTTCTATAAACATTTAATAACCCAGCTATGGGGTCCGGGTTGACGGATATCTAATATAAAAACCCATTAGGTTCACGTGCAGCCAAACATTAGAGATTGAACACGACTCGCATTCAAATCACTCCGAATTAAGTGATATATCCGGGCAAGCAGGTTTTTTTTTATTTTATTTAGAACTGTCTTTTTCATTTAAAGCGACGAATACCGGATGAGATAATTTAATTAATTTCCTGATTTTTAATATAACCTTCATCGCATTTTAGCGCGTCTATTCAATCAATTGATTTCATTACTTTAACACCCTGAAAAACGAACGTGATTCGACGGAAAATAATTCAATTTAAAATTAGCAATTTTTTTCTCTTTATAAAGGCTGTTTCGATGATGTGGGCTTTAAGCCAATCAATACGTCAAACGTTGATGGCCCGCAAAGAAATCTGTATAGAAATGGCAGCGAGTCGATAATTCAAATGAAACGAGCTAAAATAATAAGAGTATTGACAAGTACAAAAGAGAATCATCAACGTATATTATAAGACAATTTGATGGAATGATTGCCCATAACAGTATTATCAAAATAGTCATTTGTCAGCAATGCCCAGTTTTTAGGCGATTTTAATTAAGAAAGGGAAGTATGACGATCAGTATACGCGATAACGTTACGAGGTGGTACAATGACAAAAGAAATTTTAATAGGCTAAAATAAAAAATTAAAACCTTCGTAGAATTATTGTTAATTAGTTTTGAAGGATATTAATTGCCATTTACCAAAATTACCATACAGGTATATAACTTGATAACTTGCAGACGAAAATGGGAAATTTCGTCTGCTACAACGTGAATATTTGACTAGATGACGTCATTTAACCATTGCCAATGGTCACTATAGAAAGAATCGTTTATTTTCTGCAGCTGTCAAATATATTTTTGCCTGTCCAGTAAAATTTGTATCTTGTGACGTGGTCAAAGTATATGTAGTATAAGAGATATGTATAGAGATATGTGCGCGTATATATGACAACAGTAACGATAGTCCTTGAATGTCGCTTAAATTGTCAGTGGCCGTTTTGTTAATTCGATGTTAAATGAATAACAATAGTGGAGCGTCATTGCCTTAATACCGAAATTAAGCCATTGTAATTGCGAGAGAAGTTTTATATGAAAGACGCGTGCGAGAATAATGCTACCGAATTAATGTACAATTGAAAAGGATCGCGAAGTTGACATCGACTAAGCCTTTCTAAATAGATAAGCGTAAGACAATCTAAATTATACAATAATCCATTATGCAACCTTTAACCTTCTCAACTAAATTAATTAACTCGGAATTATTGCTGGCACTCCTTGTATATGGGGCTATACCGTATACGTACATCTATATGACGAATTAATGTTTATTCAATTTGCTAAAATGCACGTATAAACGCACGGAATAAACTTACGTACAATATTTACTCCGTATACAATTGCATATATGTTTGTGCGAATCGGCGTTACTGTGTTGCTATACATGTATAGGATAAATACACATATATGTATACTGTCGGTACGATCCGACGAAAATTCCTATTCATCTCGGATTAAATGTACTCACGTTTTCCGCTCTTATCTTTTATACGTCAGGTATAGATAGATGTATTCAAATACTCGTCACGTTATTTATAGAGAACAATTGAAAATAAACAGGCGCTATAGCACATATAGAAGGCCGTGTTACGTTAAATTGGCAAAACGCTTAAAACAAGTTCCTCCATGTAACACCATGGCATGGAGGATGTTCAAATTGCTATACAGGGTGTACATTTAAAATATTTTCACCTCTGAACCGTATACAGGGAACCATTTGAAAGACATTCGCAAATGGAAGTGACCCACCCCTGACCCCAAACTTAAAATGTTGAAATGGAACCCATACCGTAAATGAAAGCCCATTAAAAATTATTAAGTTTAGTGCAATCGAAATTGAAATCGGTCCACCCAATTCAGTCTTTTTTTTTCATAATTCACGATTGATATTAAAAAAAAGATTGAATTACATTACGAAACCTCTTATCTCAATATCTAAATGCTTTTCAATTAGAATTGAGGGAGAAACCTCTCGGGTTTTGTCTTAATTCCGTATGAACATTTCATCCGTCCACGTCCATATACTGTTTCTGAATGTATATCATTGAATTAAATTGAACCTTATTTGCCTCGATATACTTGTATAAAAAATTATGTGTAATTATTTTTATACATGTATTAAGCAGAATTTTTGTCAGACACAAGTTGGTATAGGGTCCAAATTTAAAATTTAAAAACAGAACGTTTAATTAAAATATGCGAACATACCGCAGTAAAACCAAAGACAGTCATTTTGTGTGTCCGAGGTATTATACACGTAGAATGACAACATTGCGACAGCTGGTAAATACATAATGGAACTCATACATCAAGTATAGATAAAGTTCAGGAATATATGATATATCTAATATGTGCGCATTATATATAGTAATATGCACGTAAACAGTCAAACACTTTGAGTTAGATGCATCACACGTATGTTCCTGTTCTTGTATTAAACGTTGATGTCGGAGTAAACTGCCTTTGTGCTCACCCTGTAAAATGAATTCAATCTTCAAACCTTACGATCTCCCGCGTAATTTCTGACGGTATACGTTTTGTTGTTGGAAATGTTTTATGGATCTTCCGATGTAAAGATCAACATATATACACTGTACAATTGTTTTTTTCAAAAGAAAACTAATACCACCACATCACTTCCAAAATGCCCCCACCATGCAGAAATTGTATAATTATTTCAAAATGGCAAGCTAACCCTGACACTTTCGAGTCAATCATATTTATGATTATACTTATTTTTGGTGAGCATCTGGTGTGAGGATTAACTCGCCACGAGAAAATAAATATATACAATAGGCTCCGAAATCGAGTGGAGCGTAAAAAAAGTTAATGCGATCTTAAAAACAGAAATTAAATCTTTGTTGAAGAATTAAACTTTGACTCTACGGATACCGAGGCTGATTAACCTTTTATACGCGTGTTAAATGCTCGTTTTCTAAAACGACAGGTACATGTACATGTATACAGTAAAACGTAACAGAATTTTCAACGACTATTTGGGTCTATCGTGATCCTTAGTAACGAACCTTAACACTACGTCGAGTTGATGCCAGAATAAATAACAAATATTAAGTGAGAGCTATATAGGATTAGAAGCGCCAAACACGAGGGACGAACTTAGTAACTAAAGAATTCCTAATATTATAAGCCATACGCGATTTCATTTCTCCCTTCAAAATTAGTTATCTCACTCGCATCATTGTATACTGATAATTTCATAACAATTCATGATTTCATTAAATATGGCTCGAGTCACTATAGCAACAATAAGATGGCGGATACTGCGTGCATGCAGGGGTCAAAACCGTCAAAAAGTTAGTTTTGGAATAAAATAATAAACAATTTAATGTACGTGTAAATGTATATCGTACCAATCACTGTCCACTTCCACACAGTATATACATTTGTCGTTACAATACAATACAATTTATTCAATTTAATAATAATAAACATGCGCACTCTTAGAGCGAATTTAAAGAAGTAAAACTTGTGAGCGCTAATCGTATTATTACACATTTGTCATTTATCACGTGTTCGTAAAAATATTCAGGATACATTAATACTTTAAGAATGAAATTATTAACATGTTAAAAATAACTCAGTATGAATTATCAAGCGCATCAACATTAATTCAAAATTTAATAACTGGAAAATTTAAACGATGACCTACAAAGTCTTGCGTGTGAGCATATCGTTAAACTGTATATGGCGATACCAAATTTCCTGAGGAAAGTTGAGTATTAATTAAACGATTTTAAACTTTCAGGTTATTAAACTTGTGTTTAATAACGTGCGTTTGCCATTTAATTACGCGTACATAAACGCGCGAAATAATGGCTCACGTAAGAAATCTCAGTATACTCAAATAACCCATTATTTGTCAATGAAACGCAGTTGCGCGAATCGAATTAAACATCTCGGATTAAAGACATCGAATTTATGGGCTAACAGCATCGCACCACTCGCGATATATTACGCAACGGGATCAAATTATTCACCCAAAACCCCGCATATATACTGTACATATAAGCTTACATGTACGTGTACATCCAGACTAATGCAGTGTTATACCGCGTATATCTTGAAAGACTCGCAAATCCACCAACGATCAGAGAGAGAGATTTTTTTAAAGTTAGTTAGCACTTAGAATGTTTGTTTTCGTCTAAATCTCCATTAAGTAATTGCCTATAAAATGCTTCGAAAGAGAAGAAATTTAAGGAAAGCCGATAGAAATTCCCGCTAACAATGACGTTAAATAGCTGTTTTATGCTAACTGAATGGCCCGAGAGTGTGACAGTAAAGTTAGAAAAACATAACAGTAAAAATAACGAATGTTTGGCGCTGTCTAAATTCAAGGATTAATTCGGCACGCAGACACACCAACAACCGCTAAAAAGAGCTTGTTAAAACAATCGCGATCGTAACAATTTCCATGAAATGGGAATTTGCACACAGTCGTAGAAAACAGAACATTTATTAACGCGCGCAAAAAGCATTTTATGGACGTATACAAGTCATTACGCTAAATATACGGGTGTGTGTAGAGCTTTAATACCATGCAAGCAGCTGATTTTTCGTTGTGTTATAAATGACTGCGTGGCTTTTAATATCTCTATAGTTTATTGGCGAGTCTTAAAATCCATATTCAGTTCATGGCTTTAATCATCCATCGCTAGAAAATGCATTCGCTATATGATCTTATTATCGATAAATATATTTGTCTCAAGGTGCTACTTTTTTTATCGCGAACAATGGGAGTTTTATGACAGATTTTAAACCGTATATTCTTTGCCAAACCCTCAACCTGCATATGCATGGGCAACTTCTCCAGATGGGCTGCGTAGACTTTTGACGTATACACTGTGTACGTATAATACCTTGAACACGACGAAATTAACTAGTTCATTAATTCGAGAACTAGTTAATGATTGCATGCGGCAGTAAAAATGTAGCGGACAGCTATAGACCGCAGTCGTGGTGAAAATTTGTATACGGGGTCATACGAGTCACTTGAGCAGTGCATTGTGGGGATTCTATCGGCTATTACAATGTGGGGCGTCTGCTAAACTTATTGTAAACGTAACCAGTTGCACCCCACAAAATTGCTTCGCAAATGGATTCCCTCGTCCTAGGGCAATTGTAGCGGACTAATTGGCTGACCACACCCGACTGCGTCAAAATCAACCAGTTAATCAATAACCGTGATCCTGGAACACGGGGACTGGACTGAACTGGAAATCTCCGAGTAATTAACTAGATAGATAGTTTATTCCATAATAATACATTATAATTTAAGCAAATCACTCTTAACACGAAGATTTGTTTTAAAAAACAAAATTGTACGAGCTAATCGTTATCACACATTTGTTATTGTTAAATTACAGATATCATGTTTAAATATCATTAACCGTTAATAATTAATGGCATGAAACGTATTGCAAACGTAATCAGTACTGTATAGTACTACACAAAATTACGTTGCGAAGGGTTTTTACTGAGCTATAGGAAAATTTTAATGAAATAATTGACGACATCAAGATAAACCAGTTACTGCGAATTACTGAGTTCTTGGAACACGGGGATATGACGGGGAAAATCAACTGCAACTGGCGGGAAATTTGTTTTCTTACTATACAGTGTGATTGTAAAAAATAAGCCGAAAACGTGCACATCGTAAGTGAGTGAGAAACATTTCTTTCTTCCGAATAGATGCACGGGGTAAAATTAGTTTCCACATGAATTATACAAAAAGCCTTTGTTCTGCTAATCGTAAAACCACTTCCAATTGCCCGATTTTAACTGCATGCATGTGTAAGTGAAATTAAAGATATTTTCCTAAAAAGGGAATTATGACTGAGTGTTTAGGGACTGCATGTTATACGCTAACCTTTTATCACGATGCCCTTTTCACGGTTAACTTTTACCGAGCAGCAGCCATCTTTAATTAGGTATGACGCTGTTTTTATTCCGCGTATTAAGTCAGACGACACGAACGTTACGTTTTATTTCTCCGCGGACCCACCCGAAACTACAACAAATCATGCTTCCTTAAACGTCGATGTACGGCAAATATGCACATTGAGCTTATAAAAACTAACGATTTTGGGTCTATTAATTTTTGCCATTTTATCATACATATAGTAAATCCTGGCAGAAAGAACGGTAATAAATTCCTGGAAGCAGATAAAAATCGATTTTTATCGTAAATATAAGTATCGAAGCTATATAGTTTCAGCACTAACGATTCATATACATGTATATATATGTCATACGCCGATTACATATTAGCTATAGAATTATTCAAGAAATAAGTAAACAATTATGGGCGTCGATAATCCTAAATATTTGAATATGCAGGCATGGGTTTGTGGTAGTCAATCTCCGTGAAACAAAGCAAATGAGAATAAATTACAGTCGAACTCGGTTATAACGAGCATCGAGGGTTACTCGCTATATCCGTGAAGAGCTAAATTCGCCATACATTTAACGGTAACTCACTTCTCGTGAATTAATATACGATTTATTTGCTTAGCAAACATTTTTCAGACGCGAGTATGTTTTTAATTAATTTAAATTCACCCTTAGTGCGTAGGAAATGCAATGGATTTTGTAACAATAGTCGTGATTGTCAAACCACCCCACGTGTCAGCACTGGACATCAATTTCATCGAAATCTGGGTACAAACTAGATTTTAAATAATTTATTTTTGTCACACAAAAGCCCGATCACATTTAAATACCATAAATCATACTTGTATATCCCTTTCACCAAGTTGATGACGTAATTCCCAAAGTGTCATACTTGTAAGTGGACTAATGACTAATGACCAGACCTGCTAATGACTTCAATAATGTTGAAATTTTGCCTTGGCGGATGTTTATTTTTCTGAAGTTTGCGAAAACAAATATGAGTGGGGGACACCTGAGGGTAAACTCGAAACTTGACATCTACGTGACCAGAAAACCCAAAGGTTAACTTAAGTTTTGGTGTCTCGGATACCGTATTTTCGAAAATTTGCTCGTTATCTCCGAGCAGTGTCCTCGTTATATCCGAGTAGTGTGCTCGTTATAACCGTGAAAGATTCTATGGAAATCTGCGTAAACCAAATCTGCAATGACAATTTGCTCGTTATAACCGTGATCGTTATAACCGAGTTCGACTGTATGTCAAACGGCATTTGTGTAAACTATACCTAAGCTTATGTATCAGTATAAGATCGAGGAATTTAGTACGCTGTATATGAGAAGTTTTTTATCGCACGTACATGTGTACAGTATAGGCTGGCTACCTTTGGCTACCTTCATTTAGTTTATTCCAAAACTAAAACCAACCGTGAAAAATGAAAAGACCTTTTAAAAGCGAAATTGAAAGTATATAGGGAGAAGGGGGTATAGTGTATATAGGAGGCATTTG
Source organism: Kryphioiulus occultus (assembly GCA_034687865.1). NCBI lineage: Eukaryota > Metazoa > Arthropoda > Diplopoda > Julida > Julidae > Kryphioiulus > Kryphioiulus occultus. The sequence goes on from JAQGAF010001523.1 coordinate 16,653, forward strand.
TTTGAAAATCCATTTTCATTGCTTTGACTCGTCTTATGAAGCGTCATATCCGTCTCAAATGCGGTTGCCCTCCTTTGTGTATCTGCAGCAGGGTTTTTGAATTGAGTTGAGGGGCCAACAATGACGACTATGGCGTTTCATTGAAATCTAGAGGCCCTATATTGAATCGGGTTGATGACGCCACCTGGATTGCTTTTCTGTGCGCGTGACAAATTGCTCGGTGTAGATCACACTAAAATGAACTTAAAATACGATTACAATATGAAGCGCCAACAAAAGGCAGAAACGGATTACAGACAAATAGAAGGCAAATAGCCGCGTGGTTTGAATTTCGCGTCGAGGATAAGCAGCTAGGGAGAAACGAAAAATAAACTCCGGCTATGAGAATGGTGCGGAGACATTCATGGAAATCAGATTAGCTTTTCATAGCGAGCCATTGCGTGGCTTTTTTTTTTACCACTTAAAAGACTTCTCTCACACGGTCTCACACGGTAATACTCCGCGTGCTATATAGAGTATTACGCGTTGCTGCTTATTTAGATCCGAATAACCCAACATGACCGACAGATTAAGGTCTGCGTCCCGCCTAGATACAGCATGACCCGCGTGCATGGACCGCGTTAAATTTGCTTAAATGAAGTTAAGCCGACTTCAATGGGATTATGGCGCTTTGAAACCAGTTTCCATACAAAAGGACCAACACGAAGACTCAAACTATGCGGCTAATAGACCTTGTTTAAAACGATTATAAAAAGAAATATTATTATAGTTCCAACAGTTTCGTTTTTGTAAACTAGAAATTAAGTAGAGTAATAATAATAATTCATTATTAATAATACTAAATAACGTCCAAATTTAAAAAATAACAAATCGGCGAGAAGCTAGACATAGCTTTTATTGGCCTCTCAGTTATTACATTAATGGCATTGACATACAAGAAAAAAACAATATTGACAAGTTATACTCACATAGGTTAACTGGCAAATCATTAAAAATAGTTGACACTATATAATTTAGGGTTCTTTTACCATATTCATTATTTGCAAAAGGAACCTAAATACATTACACGAACTACGTGTATTTAAACTCGGGACGGGGAAAAGACAGGAAGATCGCTCGTGGCCAATTTTTGGGGAACATATCAAGGCATTTGCTTGTGGTACGGAATTGTAAGAAAACACGAAAACCCAAATCAGGATAACAAAGCAATATTCCAACTCGCGTCTTCCGAATGTTTGGCTCGTGTTACGACAGAATATTTGTAACAATTAAGATAGCAGACCCAAACTTCCAGTAGGCATAGGATTTTGAAGAGCGAATTAATGCCACAGTCCTACGCTTGCACAGCTGGGAATTTCAGCGAGGGAATTTTTTAGATTGTGACTGCATTCAGTAAAACGAATAGCATACTCCGAAGGAATCCAATTCGAAATTAATTAAAATCAAGAACAGAAATTTATCCAAATGTTGAAGATGTTAGCGTAGTATATTATTTTGTAATTGTCCGCGGATTTTCTTCAAGGTTTTTGTTGAGAATTTGGCACAAATAACAGAGACAAGTGCGCATTCACATTATAATAATATAATAATAATAATGTTTATTTCCAAAAAGGGAAAAATGTCTATGAAGGATGAACAGAGCAACATCGACACATGCCCTAATGTATACTGAGACAATATAGACAATTAAGTTAAATTTTGGAATCCTTTTGCATAAAAGCATTGATCTATCAAACTATATAAGAGAGTGTTAGTGGACACAGCAGTCCTGGATGATGTGATCAGATTTTTCGCAGATTTTGACTGTGAAATCAGAACCTGTGATTTACAGTAAATGTGGTATGGGAAAGTCCAAAACTGTCGAAAAATCCGTCTGCGTGTGGCTAGCAACACGTATGTATAATAGTTAATACGGTTTGAACATAACCATCTCCTAACGAATGTTCTCACGCTCAAATCCCAACCCACGTGCAGTTAGGAGTTGTTTCGAGGTAGATTTTTCGGTGTGAACGAGGTAGAAAATATTGTAGTTGTCCCTGAAGTTTGTGAATGTCCCGCGCGCCGCAAGGATTCTGAGGAATCGTCGAAACAATAGTTAATTTTCAGCGTGCGTGTCGGATGTTTCCTTTTCAAGTAATTTTGAAACCACAACTGCCCGCAGTAATTTCTCGATAAGTTTTGTTTCGCAGGTGAGGAGGTGAAGTAGTAGCTCGTGGGACTTACTTCCTAACGCAGATTTATTACAACAATGGAAAAAAGCATCGCTTTTAGGACACCCAATAAAACTGTACTTTTACATCGAAGTGCTTTCTATTGACTCCGAAAAGCGGTAAATGGTCAGTTGGTCAATGGCTGAAACGAGTGAGAAAATGCACGTGCGAAAAAATAAAGATGGCCGGCTAACATCGCCCCAGGGTCCCTAAAGGCAGGTTTTATAGGATCGCCCCTTTTCAACTGCAACTGGGTCATTGTACGTGTACAGGTACTGTAGCTATGGGTAGCCATAAGAAAAGGTGTGTGTGTGTGTGTGTGTGTGTGTGTATAGGGGCCTAGGGGAGGTTGGTGGTCGACTTTAGAAGGGGGTCCAAGGGGGGTCAGTTTCTATAGCAGACTGCGTGGTGCCAAAAAAAGGGGCGATTGATGGCTCCACGCAGTCTACCAAGATCGTTCGGTCATCTTGACCTCCACCTCCTCCTCCTCCTCTCCCTTATGCGCTTCTGGACACAAGAAGGAATGTGCGACACAAAGGGCCTCTCGTTTGGTCTTTCACGCTCACTCGGCTACCCCGCACGATTACTTTATATTTTGGATGGTGTAGTCTCCAACACTTCCAGCACTAATGTAAATGGTGTCAATGTCGATGCACTTTTACATACGCAATGATGGCAGCGGTTCAACATTCAGTTTCCACTTAAATGACCACCATGAACCGTTCAAGTTGTGTTCAAGAACACGAAAGATTTTGAAATAATCTAAGAAACGGGGCCAACGTTACTCGCTCTTTGTTAATTGTATTTAGCACCGCCCAAGGTGATGTGTGGTGTTTTAGATCAGTCGAAATATGAAGATTGTACACTGTAAATTGAAAAATCACCTTATGAACAACACTAAAAGCATGCATTTTTAGATCGCATTTTGGCACAAATATAGATCATATCAAAGCATGCTATGTAATCTGTTAAATGGCCTCATGCTTTTGAAATGTGTTCCTAGTATGTTCTAAATATGGGATTTTAGCTCACAATCCTTGCCACAAATATAGATCACTTATTGTGAACCCTGAATGGTCTGAAAAGGTGATCTAAAACAATTAAATTTAGTTTGAGCATAATCTTTTTAATGCTAAATGTGCTCCACCTCAAAATGCTCTAAGGATACTTTCAAAATGTGATTTAGAAAATTAATGTGGTTTTTTTAAAGTGTTTTGCTCTTTTCCCATTTATTTATATAATTTGTGGATTTCCTCAGATCACCGTGAAGCACATTTTTTTCTATTAAGGTCATTTAAGTTCAGATTTTATGGTTAATGTTTAGCACTTTCATGTTCTACATGTGCAATTTTGATTTACAATGCAGCTGATTAAATATCATGGAAGCGAATTTTCTATTTTGTTTTGCTGCTATGCTTTATTCTGCAATTGTTCTATATTCAAAAACTTAGTAGTTTTTGCTGTACGTGACACATACCTATCAGGTTATATTTATTTATACTTATAAATAACCTGAGAGAGTCACCTTTAAAATGAATGAATTTTGAGTAACAATTGAAAGCGGTGTCAGTTGTTGTTAGTCAATTCAAAGAGCAATACATGTATTCATCGTTTTGTTAAAAGAATGAAAGTAAATTCATGTAATTAACGTGTCTTTTCATCGTTGTCAGTGATAAACCTAAATGTGGTTATACCGTGAAGGATTGAAAGACGAAGACTGTATAGATTGTAAATCAAACGCGTGTATTTGAATCAGTTTAATCTCTTTGGTTCGTAGCTGATTATTTAAAAATAACCCGGCCGTGTCAATGGTCCCAAGAACGGTCTCTAATTGTAGCGAAACCCCGCAGATGGCTGGTGACAATCCAGGTGTTGGATGCATGGTGAACACGTGCGAATGAGTGACCATATATATACATGTATAGGAATTCCCATTTGAACGGAGGCATGTCAAGGGCTTCTAATAGCCCTTAAGTGGATACGAGGATACACATTCATCACGCTCCCATTAGGGTGAAACGTTCAGAATTCCGATTCATTGTAAACCAGTGAACCTTTTATGAAAATGTACGGAGATCATTGCGGGGTGTTGAGGATGTGGGGACCTTCGGACAGGCATTGGGTCAGGAGGGTTATTTTTCACGCAGATACGAAACTTGATACACTCGATGACATATATACATGTAATTCAACTGTTTTTGTGTTTAAGAACTACATCGATGATTTAAAGCACAAAAATTATATTTTCATTTCTTCAAGTTAATCAGAATTGCGTATTAAAGATTGTGTTTCCTCCATATTGAGTGGCTATAGCAACCGTTAACGAGAGCACCATTAATAGCGTTCATCTTTCTAAAAGTTAAGATGGTTTACAGTAAGTTTAAAAGTGTAACTGGATTCAGGAATTGTTTATCCCGTATAACATCATTCGATTCAATTCAATTCAACTCAACTTAATACCCTATATCAATAAGTGAATACCAACATATTCGCACTAAGAATGCAGATAACTGTAATACAAGAATGACACAAATCTTCATATATACTTCCCCGTCGAATGAAAATCACTATTTATTGAATGTTTATTACATTTACAATCTATAGCAAAACATAGCCACGCGTTCAGACCATATGGAAAAAAATGCATTTTAAATGTATTATTTAAAATAAATTCACAATGCATTTAGGAATATATATGTAGATTGAGCCCTAAAACAACCCGGGAATACATTTCAAAATGAATACCGAAATAGTTTTGTATTATATTGCCAAATGTATTCGGACATGCATTCAAAAATATATTTCATTATACATGAATTAATGAATTTGAAAATACATGGGCAACCTGGAAATATTTATGTAACTGATACTAAAAAAATCACTTGAAAATGTACCACGTTTATTTTAAAGTAATGCATACATTACAACAATACTAAAAAATACTTACATGGTATCTACTTACCTGGAAAACTCAGCACCCTTGTTTTACAAATGTTTTGTCTTTATATTCGTGTCTCGAGCCAAATACATAAGCTTAATTTGAGATGTTAATTAAAGTAATAAGCAAATAATTCTTGAGAGTCCATTTGCATTGTATTTTTTATGAGTATTTCATATTAACCAGTGAACATTTGTAAAATTTAATGTACCAATACATTCAATTTTTTGCTATTTATAAATGCAGTAGATGATCTTATTTAAATATATTTGAAATAATAAAAATACATTTTCATGTATTATAGAGATGCATTTCGGAATACATTTTTTAAATTCAAATGCATTTAAAATATATTTATAATGCATTTTTTTTCAATATGGGAGGCTATCTTGATTTTTGCGAATAAATCTTACAGTACCCTGAAGACAGAGCTTTTCTCGGTAAAATGGTAGCCCCAATTTGATACCATGAATTCATTTGGATTCATTTGATACCACGAATTCAAAGACGAGATAAAAGATAGAGACATACAAACATACAAGATCCGCTCGTTTAATATGATAGGATACACGTGTATGGTTATATACATACGTCACACGTCATACGTGTCAATCCCCTTCCCCCATATTTGAAACCACATCAGTGTCGTTTTTCAAGCTCGGCGGTGGCGGCGCTCCTTGTCATTTTACACTCGTGCAATGATCGCTTTCCAATATTCCGAGTCGTAAAAACGCATATGTTATTTTCGGCAGTTTGAAATTCTACTATTTACATTACAACAGCCTGGTTTTAACATTAACTCATTGGCGGAGAAGTCTCCTACTTCAATTAGCATTACCATGACAACTGCGATTGCAGGACACTGGAATTATTCGCAAATTAGCGCATTGAACACGTCATTATTACGGGCCTGATGCAGAAGTCAGGCGTGAGCTTCTATACCGAAAGATGTTTTTGTTCATGTAGGGGAGAGTTCAATTTAATGACGTCATTCGAGGAAAAACATTTTTTGGACACCCTCCTTGGTCATGTTACTTTTCAAACTGGTAATCATTTTTTTTTTTCAGATGAACTACAGCAATGACTTGATGTAACATATATGCTTGTAACTATAAGGTTTGACAGCTTATTTAAAAATATTGAAAAAAAAATTACAAAATTTGTACTTTTGTGAATACGAAATTAATTTGTTACCCTTACTAAGGGAGTCGTGAGATTTTATATTTCAAATACTGGAGTACTTAATTTCACCAGAAAACACCAGAAAGTGCATGACGTCAAAAGAAATCAGCGTGTTTATTTTTAGCACGAGGATATATACAGCGTACACTCCAGGTTATTATTGTAAACAGCAATTTCATATTAATTTCAAAACTTTATCATCATCATCATCATCATATCTGAAATGTATTAAGGAATCAGTATAGTATACCCGATTATAAGCCCTTCTTGAACTAGTGCATGACACACTATAGAATTACCGAGTTTCGACGAAATTCAGGCAGCATTCAGCTACAAATGTACATGTATACCCGCAGTAGTTAATGAATTGCACGAATGCCCAGCAACTCTGAAGAGCGATATATCGCGGGCGGGGTAACCGATTAAATTGAAACGAGAAGCCTTTCAACGGAAATTAGTTCATTTGCAATTCAATCGTTGACATCAAATTTACCAGAATCTTTTCAGCGATTGTGTTCAACGAAGCATTATTTTGCTCAGATTAAACTCGACACGCTCAACATTAAAAATTCCAGCGTTACTGAGATTTAATCAATACGGCAGTTTTCATGACTTCGCGAGCGTAATTACCTTTCGATTTTTTAATTAACCGAATTATCCGTAACTACTTGCAGTTCACGCGGACACGCTTATAATGCTATTCATTAATTAATTTGTGAGTGTATCGTACGTGTACCCAACGAGTTGCACGTGCCTGTGTATATCGGTTACCATTTTTTTAACACCGCAAAAGCTATATATAATAATAAAATGATAAATAATAATAATCATTAGTCGCTCATTCGCTGCAACAACGTCATTACTCTAAATTCATTACTTTTGACCCTTGTGGAAAGATTAGTACATGACCATTATTGGTATCACTACTCTAGTGATGAATAGTGATTTTTTGGACTACTGATGTCAGTATATAAAAATCAGTATGGATACTAACATCATTGTGATGATGATATTACTATGGTCAATATAATATCACTATTAGTATGGATAGTATAGTATCACTATTACTACACACAGTAATATCAATATTATTACATGTACATGTAAGTAATGGCATCTGTATCACAAGTGGATTCACTGAATATTTGAAGCTGAATTGTTGGATTACATAATCAGTGTCTGCTTGACATTAGCTGAATTAACCTATATATATATATATATATGTATAAAGCAAAAACATTTTGTGAAAAATTGATCCCATGTGTTGGAGAAGGCCAAATAAAATTATTTGCACAAATACCAACGAGAGAATTCAGATTTCCTTATTAAACCACACAAGATTCAAGCTGACTTTTAATATAAGTACTGATAGTATAGTGATAGTAGTGATATATACTGGTATCACTAGTTTCCAGTAGTGTCAGTAATAGCATATAGTGATATCAGCTGTTGCAACTATAAAGGTGGATAGTGATTTTAAATGGCTGCAGTCAAATTTAATTGCATTTTTTGTAAGTTATAAATCTCACTACAGAGAGTTTCAATTTAAGTATACGCGTGCAATAATTTCACGAACTTTGTCACAATGTATACTGGTCACACTAATTCTCGCCTGTATAACTCGTACTGAAATCATTAAGATGTTTACTAATATCACCACATAAGTAAATATGTACTGATATCACTGTGAATTTTAAACTGATCCATACTAATCTTTCCACCAGGGCAGTTATGGATACAGGAGGAAGGGGGATGAAGTTTATTTTTCAGTGGGTTTTCTTCATGTGTAGTATTCGGTTCACGGAGGCTCGTAATTTTTTCAGTTATAATTTATTGTCTTTAATTTCGTTGCATTGTATTTTTAAACTTCAAATGCGTTTCCTGAAAAATCACGATTTTCGAATTATGACGTTGTTGCAGAAACGCCATCTATAGTGTAAAAGCAGCGTTTCATTTGCGTATACGAAACTCGAGTCTACACGTCGCTGCAAACATAGATTATTTTAAATGCGCGTGCAATTTTTTGAGTAAATGACAGCAGTAACAGATTTTCAGGAAATATTTTAAGCATCATCTGCGTAACATGCCATTTCAAAGGTGTCCCAATTTATGCTCATCTTATTATATATATCAGGAAGGGTGAGGGTGGTCTCAGTTTGCAATTAAGGCATATATTACGCAAGTTCATAACTGCTCGAGTGGAGAAAAAAAGTATCGCAAAGTATACGAAGGAGAATCTCCTTCATGCTAATGACCTCAAATGAGAATTTAACGCGTAATTAATGCACCATGGGGCATAATGACGTTTAAGGAAAAAGAAAAAAAAATGATAATATCATTATATAAGATGACTATATACCACTATATAACGGCTCCCGAGTATACCGTATATATCTCTGTACATGTATATGTGCCATGCAGTTCAGCTGCTTAAACTGCTCTTTCCTAAACTCGATTTGCAGCTGGAGCTCGAAATTTTCCCTTTTTCTCTCTTATCATTACGCACTATAGGCACGAATTAAACGCGAGTGATTTAAGCTGTTCACAGGCATAATGGCGACACTTGCCACTTTATAAATCCTTACCAAACACTCGCTTAATTGTTGAGGAGAATTTAAAAAAAGGAAAATAGCTTCTAATGAGATTATCCCTATAATCATTATACGAATGTTATCACACACTCGTTTCAGTATATATTGACACAATTGAAAAATTGGAACTTTACTGTTTTAAAGCAATATTACGTCACGAGAAATGAAACTAACTTGGAACTTCATGCATAGTTTTCGTAAGATTGGCTTAATTGTTCGTTATACTCATCGTTACTATACTGATTCGGAGGTGCAGGTTGTTGGCACAAAACTATAAGCATAAGCGAAATCTGAAAATTGGAGATTAGCTCGTACTTGGCGACAATCGAGACTAATGTTAATTAAAATTTTATGCGTGTATGTCCAAGGCGGAATTATACGCGTATATGCCAAATTCTAAAAGTACATTTTTCAACTTATGTTTAAAATTCGACATAACAGTATGAATACAAAAAATCAACTATCACGAAATTTAATACAAAATTATACTCGAGTTTATTTTGTTAAACGTCACAACATACGTTAAATGTACACGTATTCGGAACATTACGCATACTTACAATGCATTGATTCGTATTTGTTGTCTCGTAGATCTGAGGTTCAGAAAACATTTCGATTCATTTTAGTGTCTTTATATTATTCAAATTTACTGATAGTGGGTCGAGTCGTTAAAATGCAATTGTGAAATGACGAAAATAACCTTTTTACAATTTGCATTTTACGCTCTGTATACATGTATTTGGGACTTATAAACTTCATCTCTCCGCATTGGTGCTTTTGCCAATTATGATCCGCTGTCATGGCAACGAGAGATTCTGCTCCAAGAGCGATTGCCTTTTACATCCCCATTAAAATGTAGGTAAACACGGGTTAATGTTAATGAAGCCTCTTTATTCATGTTGACGTCAGCGTTTTATCACACCAATGGCCTAATGAAACGTCACATCGTTGCCCTCAGATCGTTTCCGAAATGGCAAAATCGCATTAAGAGCTGACAAATGATGAAGGGCAAAGGCATTTCCACTCATTTTTTCGCTTTTCCTCGCAGATAACCATCATCCATTAAGCTCTTATTTTTCAACTTTCAGTTGCCGAGTGAATATTATTACGCGAGTCCTAGTTTTGCATATTCAGACAAGAGCCTGCAAATGCCATACTGGTATAGGCTAAAATTTAATAAATGAAGAGAAAAGCTGACGCGAAATATAAAACCTATAACCCGAGCAAAAGGAAAAAAAGGAAAAAAAAAACAGAACAGATAATGCAGATGGAATCTTTGATATCAAATATGCAGCTATACATTTCATTAGAAAATGATCAGGATAAACGATCCGAGGATGTTTGCTCAGGAATAAAAAGTCAGGTTAAATAATGACCGAGAGGATGACTTTTTCGAGAAGAGAACAATTTAACAAAGCAAAATTGGCTAGAATAACACGAAGGACGGGTAGAGTATACCTCTTGACAGTATAGAGAAAGTTATTATTGTTTAGGCATATTGTAATTGTTTATTCTTTCAATTTTAACAATTAAGTATACTGTTTTAGCTCAAGTTTATTTACAATTCGTCACTATTTAATTATACTAATAAGAATGAATACTTCTTTTTATACTGAACGAACTTATTATACTGATACTAGTACTATACTAACTGAACGAAATGTGAACCATAAACAAGGCATTCAAAAATAAACACGAATAATAGATATATGTTCAATAAATTAAGGGTGAAAATAGAAAATACATAAAGGAATATGTCAGAAACTGAATTGTTACTACACATGAGTTTCAGTGATTTAATTAAGATTAATCTGACTCGTGCGGACATACATGTATTAACACGACAGAGCCAGACATGATGTATACGATGCTCCTCTTTTTAAAATATCTGTAATCCAAAAGCACTTGAACTTAATCCAAAGTATAAAACGATCGATGATAATTACACTTCATGCTAAGCAATAAAAACATTTCAACTATATAGGGCAATATATCTATATTTATAAAATGTAAAATATGTTTGTCCATAATAATGTTTGCACTATTGCATAAGAAGCAATTTGGATGAATACGTCTGTATACAGTGCTAATTATACCTTTAAATCAGTTGGCACCTGTTGGCTATAGTTCTCGCAATAACTCCATGGCCAGCTGATATTCATTATATACATTGTACAAAGAAAATAGTAACAAGCGAGTTTGCTGTTGTGATATAAATGTCCATGTTTGATATTTGATATTTATTTGTCGAATCAATGTACACAGGGGTAGAGGATAGTCAAATAGTGAGTAACAAAAAGTGAAGACCACGGGCGCTAATGCTGGGTGCTCAGGTCACCACTCTTGCATTACCCTTCAGGAATGTAAAGAAATAAAAACAGTCCATTTCATGTAGAAATGCTTACAAACTTGATGCAGTGGTCTCAAGGGGCAATGCTCGCCATAGGCGTTCCACTTCATTGGTAAAAAATGGAAGTGACAATTCAGCCAACATCTCTGCGGTAGCAACCTCAGGCCCATGCCTGCTCGGGCGAAACATCTGGGGTCACCTGTAAAGAAATCAGTGAAAGGTAAGCAAGAATCTCCATCGAGAATACGATGTCCATCTTTAGAAATCAAGAATCAGACATTTTTGGCAGATAAATATCTGCATTTCGCATCCATAGCTCGGTAGGCCTCTCTGACTTAATGTCCAGACCCCAGTACGGGCCGACTGCCAGCTTAGGTTTAGGACCTTGCGTCATTGCGGTGTCTGGGCCGACTTTTACTGCAACGAACACTCTGCGAACAGTTGAGTGCACTTTTTTTGCGGATGCCGAAGTTTTTTGGCTGGTATAGTTGGAACGAGGTGCACAGGCTATGAGCACCTTAGTTCAAACTTTAGCAATTTTAAAATGTGCTAAAAGCAATTAAGAATCAGGAATTTTTTGGTGGTAAATACCTGAATTTTCCATCCATCTCTTTGTAGGCCTCACTGGCTTAATGCCCAGACCCCAGCATGGGCCAACCAGCCAGCTTAGGTTCAGGACCGTGCGTCAAGGTGGGGTCTGGGCTGATTTTTACCTCAAAGAACACTCCACGAACCATTGAGTGCCCTTTTTTGCAGATGCCGAGTTTACCGGCTGATATAGTTGGAACTAAGTGCACAGGCTATGAACACCTTAGTTCAAACTATAGCAATTTTAGAATGTGTTAAAAGCAATCAAGAATCTGGAATTTTTGGCCTGTAAATACCTGAATTTTGCATCCATCAATTGGTAGGCCTCAATGGCTTAATGTCCAGACCGCAAAATGGGCCGACCTGCCAGCTTAGGTTTAGGACCGTGCATCATTGCGGGGTGTGGGCCGACTTTTACCGCAACAAACTCTCCGCGAACCGTTGAGCACACTTTTTTGTGAATGCCGAAGTTTGTCAGCTGATTTAGTTGGAACTAGGTGCGCAAGCTATGAGCACCTTAGTTCAAACTTTAGCAATTTTAATATGCGCTAAAAGCAATCACGAAACAGGTATTTTTGGCTGGTAAATACCTGAATTTTCCATCCAACTCTTTGTAGGCCTCACTGGATAAATGCCCAGACACCAGCATGGGCCAACCTGCCAGCTTAGGTTTAGGACCATGCGTCAAGGTGAAGTCTGGGCTGAATTTTACCTCAACGAACAATCCACGAACCATTGAGTGCCATTTTTTGCGGATGCCGAAGTTTGTCGGCTGGTTTAGTTGGAACTTGGTGCGCAAGCTTTGAGCACCTTAGTTCAAACTTTAGCAATTTTAATATGCGCTAAAAGCAATCACGAATCAGGAATTTTTGGCTGGTCAATTCCTGAATTTTCCATCCATCTCTTCGTAGGCCTTGCTGGCTTAATGTTCAGACACCAGCACGGGCCAACCTGCTAGCTTAGGTTTACGACCATGCGTCAAGATGAGGTCTGGGCTGAATTTTACGTCAACGAACAATCCACAAACCATTGAGTGCCCTTTTTTGCGGATGCCGAAGTTTTTCGGCTGGTTTAGTTGGAACTTGGTGCGCAAGCTTTGAGCACCTTAGTTCAAACTTTAGCAATTTTAATATGCGCTGCGGCCCATGCCTGCTCGGGTGAAACATCTGGGGTCACCTGTAAAGAAATCAGTGAAAGATAAGCAAGAATCTCCATTGAGAATACAATGTCCATCTTTAGCAATCAAGAATCAGACATTTTTGGCAGATAAATTCCTGCATTTCGCATCCATCGCTTGGTAGGCCTCGTTGGCTTAACGCCCAGACCCCAGTACGGGCCGACTGCCAGCTTAGGTTTAGGACCGTGCGTCATGGCGGGGTCTGGGCAGACTTACCGCAACGAACACTCCACGAACAGTTGAGTGCACTTTTTTTGCGGATGCCGAAGTTTGTCGGCTGGTATAGTTGGAACGAGGTGCACAGGCTATGAGCACCTTAGTTCAAACTTTAGCAATTTTAATATGCGCTAAAAGCAATCACGAAACAGGTATTTTTGGCTG
>JAQGAF010001524.1:0-30064 GCA_034687865.1 Kryphioiulus occultus
GGGGTAATGAAACACCAAGGGTTCTCCCAGAAATTAAATTTTCAACTTCCCTGACCTATCCAGGTTTGGAACTTATTAAAATTTAAGATAAAAATGTAGAATAAGAAGTAATCTGAAGAAAGTGATCACAAGTAAACAGCAAATTTAGATTTAGTTTTTTAAATTGATAATTTCATTAAGTATTTCATCTGCATTTTTGATTGTTGTGTCAAACAATTATTTACCTATGTAAAACATATTCCTCGACGTTTTCAAGCAAATCCACTTTTCCTGACTTTTCCAGGCATTTTTAATTTACTTGAATCTTCCAGGTTTTCCAGATCTGGGGAAATCCTGACACCTTAACCCATTAAAAATTTAAATTAAGAGTTAAAATTCTGACGTAATTTGAAGAAAGTGATCAGTCAGAGCACATACCAATATTCCAAAACGAGTCCAACAAGTATTTATTATTGGATTAAATAAGTTTTGCTGAAAATATAATAAATATTTTTCCAGAATTGGTTAAAAGGAACTTTCTAAGTTTTTGTTTACTGATTGAAAAAGTTTAGGGAAGTTACTGGCAAGTTTTGGCAAGCAAAATTCTTCAAGGGCTCGTTAAATTAAGAACCGTTCTATTTCACACAGTTGTCCAAACGTTTCCAAAACATGCAAATTTTTATTTGGAACGCTCCTATCGGTTTAAACTTATGGAAAAGTCGTTTTGCACCGCCATGGTAAGTAACCAAAGTCACCAAAGTTGTGTTTAAAGCAGACAGATGAGAGAATGTCGCTGCTGATTTGAAAATCAATTCTTGTTTCGTAAACCCAGTAGATGGAGGAGTTCGTGGGGGGTATTTTCCCAATTATTAAAAGTGCTCTCCTTAATCAGGCAGGCAAGCATGAACTGCGAGGGCGACCAACGGTGGAAATTTGGGATGTATATGAAAAGCGTGCCCATATCCATAATGCATATACCAAATTGCACATTGCACAGTAGAGATTGTGAGAAGGGCATGCGCCAGTCCTATACACGTATATATGGCACTCGGGGCCAGTGCCTATAATAATGGGCACGATTTTTCTTACGCTTGTGTTGGCACAGTTTTCTGGCCAATCGGAGCGAAAACCAAGAGCGTCGTAGCGTCGCTGACACGCGTGGTGAGAGGGCGCTCCCATAGCTGCGTGAAAAAAGAAAACTTCTTTGAAAAATCACATCTGCGTGGACTTATACCAGGGTTCATACCAAAAGTTGCAAGCTGCAACTCAATTTCCCTGACTTTAACTTACTTTCCCTGACCGAATCTGATCAGCTTCCCTGACTTATCAATTAAAAAATATCACATGTAAGTAAAATTAACTTCATTTTCCACATTTTTCCCATTCAATTACATGTGTCTAATATTTTTAAATTTTTTCACATGCTCTGATTTGTTTCACAATTTTCATATATTTTTTTTTTCACAAAAAATCACATTTTCATTCGCTGCAACGCCACGTATATTTTAGAATTAAGAACGCCGTAGGCACAATTTTTAGAAAAACTAGACTACAAAAAATTGTAAAAAAAATTTAATATTTTAATATTAACATGAGAGCAATGCATGCAAATTAACATTTACGAGCACGCCGTAAGAGAAATCGTTAAAAAAATGTAGTCCTAATGCAATTTTGGAGACATTATTAGAAATATTAATATTTAAGTGAATACTGTATAGGCCCCTTTCTGTTTTAATAACACTAGACCAGAAATAACAGATTTAATATAAGCAGGCGAAATATAGGAAAGCTTGACAAACTGTTTCCTTGACCAACCCAAGAAATTGTCCCTCAATTTAAATATTTCTACGATGGGGCAAGTTTCTTGATGGGAATAATTAATTAGACAATTTGTAATTTAAAAATGAACACTTCCAAGTGTATAGAGTTATTAATCGATTTGTAAAGAATAATTTCACACAATTAATTCTATACAGTGTTACTTTCACATTACCAATCGTTGAATGAAAATTCAAAAAGTTCCTTTTTGCGTTACAAACGACTGTACAATTTGGTTGCAATGACCGCAGTACGAACTATTTTACTTTGGGGAAAATAAATGTTGTACGACCATTTTGTTCAAGGTTTTTTCGTTGCATATACAGAATAAATGAACGCGTTTATTGATCACAATGCGTTATTCCTGATCAGTATCCATCCAGCATCCCTTACACTGTAACCAGTCCTGCCATTGTTTGTCAACGTGTTTTCTCTCGGATCTATTAGTATAATTGAAGCCGAAAATAAAGAGTTGGCGTGTGTTTGTGGCCACTGATTGTGATCATGGCTATCGTTTTTCATCCCAGGCACAATTTTCTCCATGGCTGAAGAACGGAGGCTGCATGGAGACAATTGCGTTTGGGAAAACAAAACACAAAAAAACCTCAACATGTCTCGAAGCCCATACGAGATGAAACGTGAGAGATCAGTTCACACGCGGTTATCAAACCTGATTATCTCGATGAATGCTGCATGCTTTCTTTTGATGGCACTTGGGTGGAGCGCCATGCGTAACATGGAGACGTATGGCGACAAACCCTGCGGTTTCTAGAGTGAGGTGATGTCATGTGATATCATGGGAGAAAACATGAGGGACTGCAGTGTACTCTTTTTGAACAGGGTTATCATAAAACCTACCCTCATGACAAAAATTAATTTGAAAACTGAGTTACAAGAAGCAAATTTTGGGAAAAGGTAGAACTAGCTTTTAATATGGTTCACAGGGTGAGCTGAAGAGTACTGACTACGAACAACATTGTGATTTTCAATTGTGGAAATTTCTCATAAATTACATTTTATTTTGAAATTGGGTTTGACACAACCAGTAATTAGGTATCATGATAAACTGTACTGACAACTACAGCGCCGCCCATGGGTACTCTCAGTGAACCAAATACGTGTACGTGAAATAAAAAACTACTGTAGGAGTTTATATATTTCTAACACTTGGTTGTGGTAACTCTTAAGACTTTTAAAAAGTCATCTCTGTAATGGGTATTGGGCTTTATGATCACCAGGGTTCCCCCAGAGATGAAATTTTCAACTTCCTTGACATTTTCAAGTTTTGAAATAAATTTCTTTGACCATCCTTACCATTGAAAATGCGTAAATATAACATGCTAATTTAAAGAATGCTATATTTATTACTTATTACTCATAAAGAGGTGATAGAATACAAATTTCCATTAGGAAACAGACAATTTAATGCAGATTAGTTTCTTAAAATTGAATTGAATTGGTCTTTGTCCCATGATTTATGCATAAACCAATAACTAGCTATGTATACATTTGTTGAATTTCTCTGACTTTTCCAGATTTTTCCAGGTCTGGGGGAATCCTGATGGGCCTGATATGCCTTGTAATTCCCTAGTTTTTTTAAAGTATATTTCCAATATTTTTCTGTATTACTAGTGTTTTTTCACATTGTCAAACGCAATTATTCTTACATTTCAATGCGTTTGTCTGTATTGATTCTAGGAATCGGAAAGATTTGAAAATTAAAAAATCAACTATTTTATAAAAGTTGAAGAATAAACACAGGTGATGATCTGAGATTGTTCATCATAACCATTTTTCTACTTCCAGTATATTTTGCAAAATCGGGTTCTAGGGATATACATTGTAACTGTACAGAAACATGCAGGGTGCGTAGAAAAGTGCGTTTCACAACAGGGTTCGACAATCACACATATTCAACACCATACAGAACGCCACAAAAGTTTTTCAATCACTGTTATTATACTGTATATGTAGTAAGCGCTTACATAACTATAGTACGTTTCAACCCAATGGATAACGCACTCAAATTGACCTAACTTACAATTAAAGTGATGAAATAATACGAGTTTATGGCGAGATAATTTGATGGTGGATATTCAAGCCTTCGATGGGGGTTAACTCGTGGGCGGGAATAGGCTTCGAGCCCCGCGGTGTTTGTCATCGTTTTTTAACAAAGGGACCAACCTGTTCCATTGTCATGGGAGCCATGATTAGGACCCAGGAGGGGGCATGGGCCCAACAATGCATTCGCCCTGATGCGGACATGTTCAATGGACGCCAAAGGCTTTTGGCCAAGTTAAAATCGAGATAATTTGATGGTGGATATCCAAGCCTGGTATTCGAACCCAAACTCGATTCAACTGAGGCCGACCTCTCCTACGGAGGTCCCCATTCTATATATTTCAAAAGATGTAAAAAACGAGCAGAAAGTCAGTGCTGAGAAAACACATGCACCAACTTAATACAGCTTGGACCTTTCATATATAAGTCAATTCTGCTTAGAAAACAAAATAATGCTACACACAAAGGCTGCTAAATATGGGCATGTACATGTAGAATCACAGAAAAAGTTCTACATCAGCTTAGTAAGTCAGCTTTGTAATCCAACGTATTTTTTTGAAACATTTAAAAAATTAAATTAAGCGAAAAAGTTTACTTTACCCACTGTCACCAAATGGCGACGTCTATACACAACAGGTTTTTGTATTTAAAAAGGGACCCTGCAGATAAATCTGAGTCTAATGCATTTTGCCCAATAATGCAAGAAATCGATCGAACTCATACTATGAAAATATCAATTCCATGACAATCAAAATGTGACAATGTGGATTTTTGTCTGAAATTCGTAATCGTTATTTATAAATTTAAATTTATATGTATAACATGTTTTTGTCATGACAATTTCCTGTTAAAACACCTACTTTATCATAAACTGTTATTATTTCGATAGTATATCACTCAAACTGTCAAACATGTGCGTTTACTTTATATGAACCAGATGAACGTGTCACCTTAATCATGCACCAAACATGCACCATTGAAATAAAGTATTTTTATTGTAACATAAATATCTGGATCAATATACTCGTATATATTTTCTAATGAATAAAATAGTTGACAAAACATCCAAGGATGCTAGACAGATGGATGTACAAGTGCTACAAAAGCCTCAGCTGCCAACAAAAATTAAAAAAATTCACAGGCATGTTGGAAAACAGTCGTATTTTTAAGACGATTTTGTGTTTGATTCAGTGTGAAACACGTAGTTACATCTTATTTCCAGGTGCATGGCCCTTTATAGCTTTTATTAAATACGACGACAACAGTTGCGTATCCTATGGCATATCATATGTTTCAGACATGTATAGGACTTGAAACCAAGTATGCTTTACATGTTGCTTGCATGTATATTTTTACTATGCTACGACAACTGAAGGCGATACTTTTGACTGACCCAATAGTTAAAAAGTAAGTTTGGAAAACATGTTCAGAACATGCAGAATAAGAAACATGCACGTTTGTAACGCTAGTTTATACAAATACTGATTATGCAAAGAGATAAGTACCATGCACAAAAATTAGAGAAGTATACTTCAAAGCACACACACAGTAACTATCTTTAGCCACTGCCTTATAGATCACCATGGTAAAATAGTTGTTGGATTACATTAAACATGCAAATATGAAAACAAACAAAAATGTTAATAAATTTAAGGATTCAGCAAGAGGCACCAGCCAATTTGTCTAACGAAGACGCGATAGGATATGCAAATGTTGTCGTCTTATTTAATAAGGGCTATAAAGGGCCATACATACAAGGACATAAAATAAACGCTGATAACGTGTTTGACGGGCTTGAAAACACGATGACAGATGACCTAATAAAAAGAACCAGAGGCAATTTCAAACGGCTTTACGCCTCTGTGAACGGTTTCAACCCTTATATAGCTATAAGCACAATGGAAGGCAAGCAAGAATACCACTCAGTCACAACTCAAAATTACACGTAACGACAACTGCACCGACCAAATTACAACTGGTTAGTTACTTCTGGTTTAATTTCATAACGTCGATATCGTAGTGCAAAAGTGCAAAAAGTTTTTAATTTCTTTAATGAGGGATGTACTTTATGATCACTCTGTACATAAACAATATTGAGAACCATACGGTATAAGGAAACAGCAAATTTACATTATTTAAATTCAATGTTTCTTGATTACTGATTTCTTCCAACGTAGTATGGTTACAGATTTGCTCCTTGTAACTAAGTTTAAAAAAATATTGTAATGAGGGACGGACTTTGTGGCCACCCTGTACGTAAACCAGATTAAGCAAAAAACATTATAAGAAAACAGCAAATTCCAATTATTCATTTGAATTCACTATTGTTCGATTATTGATCTCTTCCCCAGTATTAGCTATTTCAAATTGTCCAAAACCTGTTCCTTATAACTAAGTTTTTTTAAAATAAATTTTGTAATGAGGGATGGGCTTTATGATCACCATGTACGTAAATCAGAGTGATAACAAAACATTATAAGGAAACAGCAAATTCAAATTTACATTATTAATTTAAATTCACTATTGCTAGAGTATTGATTTCTTCCTCAGTAGTCGTTACCAATTTAAAATTTTACAAAGTGTGTTCCTAATTTTGTTTTTTAAACTTAAGTTTTGTAATGGGGGATGAACTTTGTAATTATCCTGAATACCTAAACCAGGGTGATAACAAAACGTGATAAGAAAAGAGCAAATTTACATAATTTATTTGAATTTACTATTTGTAAATTTTTGATTTCTTCCACAGAAGTAGTTACATCAAATTTTTCAAAATTTGTTGCTTGTAATTAGGTCGTTTTTTAAATAAATTTTGTAATGAAGGATGGACTTTATGATTTTCCCGTACCATAAACCTGAGTTAGCAGAAAGAAAACGTTATACATGTAAGAAAACAGCAAATTTACATTATTTATTTAAATTCACTATTTCTTGATTTTTTGCAGTAGTAGTTACAGTATAGTTACCTCAATTTCAACTTGATTTCTCAGATTCTAACGACTAAAAACTAGCTTTGTGAATGGCAACTGCAATGTTGAATTTCAAGAATATCAAAAATAAGTTACTTTTTTACAACCTCTATATTGACTTGTTTCATCTGTCTGTTTGCGACTTTTGAGAAATCATTTTTACCAACTTATTCCTGACTATTTTAGTTTTTTCTTCAATTTCCTTGACAATTCCAAGTTTTCCAGCTCTGGCAGTATCATATCAAACTCTGCCAGACCCACGCAGTCAGACTGGCAAACTCATTTTCAGACAAAACTAGTTTGCCACGTGTGCTGCACATTATTGCACAAAGTTAACATCGTATATAGAACCCAATTTCCCATCTCCAAGTGCATGCTCTAGGCCTACGTGCGATTCAAACCCAGCCTAGGAACAACATTTAGCCGAGCCATTGAACAAGGACAACGTGCTAACTTTGGACAAACGTGATTTTCCACTTCTGTGCTTTCCAACGGGCCAGAAAAACGACCTCATATATGAAATACAGGGGGGTGACGTTGGAGTGGGTTGCAGGCCCCATCACCTTTTCAAAGCGCCCCCTGTCATTGCTTCTCCCACCTATACTAAACTTGCCCTAGGATGCAAGCTGTCGTTGCGAAGGGTGGGGGTGGGCAAAAAGTAAATTTGTTACACTCAGTTAGGTCCCTAACAAGCAAGCTCCAAGCTCACAAAGCTGCTTTTCCACATCAATTTCCTATGGGCGAAGCTTGCGGTGATGGCTTAATAAGACGCATAAACAACGCTGAGGCCAATTGTCCAGCCGGTCATTCCGTGTCCAACACTCCGGCCGTCATCCATGACACGAAAATATAATTTCCGAGTTATAGTTCGCTTAAGACGTGACAAACGCTTTCAATGTGATGTCTAAACTTACATGGCTATTTCTTGACCATCGTAAACATGGGCCCTGAAGCCGTGACATTACATTGAAGGGCCATTATTATTCCTTTTATTGCTGAAATTTCAAATCAAACTTAGAATCATATTTGTAGGAATCTGGTGGATGTCTACGTCAGGACAGCGGTTATGGAACATTGACAACAAGTCAAT
Organism: Kryphioiulus occultus; assembly: GCA_034687865.1. NCBI lineage: Eukaryota > Metazoa > Arthropoda > Diplopoda > Julida > Julidae > Kryphioiulus > Kryphioiulus occultus. The sequence continues at coordinate 7,915 of JAQGAF010001524.1, forward strand.
TTTTATGACTGATCCCCATTCGGAGATGTACAGCAAATATTAGAAACACTTGCTTCATGTCCTTATTTTAATTTGTGTTTGTTTTACCCTCATCACAGCCTCACTTCTTCATACTTGACTCGTACAAGTTTTGAGCATTCTCTATAATGGAATTTTTATACCATTCATTTGTAACACTGATTTCCAAAACTGGGTAAATTACCCAAAATTGGATAAAAATTGTTTTCTCAGGGTTCCTCAGAGATGAAATTTTAAATTCCCTGACTTTTCCAGGTTTGGAAACAGATTTCCCTGAGCACCCTGATCACTATGTAAGGAATGCTGCATTTATTGCTTATTAAACATAAGCAGGAGATGGAACACAAATTTTCCTTAGGCTAAAGCGAATTTAGATTATTTTTTGTGAAAATTGGCAATCTCTTTACAATTTCTCCACAACATTAATTGCCATCACTAAATTTTTGGGTCCACTGATAACTAGCTGTGTAAAATGAATTATTGATTTGATAAATTTCCCTGACTTTTTCAAAGTAAATCCATTATCCCTGACTTCTAGGACGTTCCAATCTCCCTGACAATTCCAGGTTTTCCAGGTCTAGGGGAACCCAGTTTTTCTGTGGGTACCCCCAAAGAAAGTCAATGCTGTTGTTACATCCCTTGGAATGCACATTAAAATGTATGCTTACTTCAACAATGCATGATAAGTGCAGAACACTAAATGTTAAACTATTGTCATGCAAATAAAAATCGTATATCCGAGCTGTCTGACCTCTCTACCACCCTTCAGTCCAAGATCGTCCGACTTTCGTTAACACGTACCTCCTCCAACCAAGGACGTCGTTTATGCACGGCCCTTTAATACATGGAATATAAATGGAAGGGGACAAATTGTGGACATCCAGCACCCTTACTTGGATGGCAGGCATGGAATTGAAGGATGTGCCATATGCATGGAGAATTCGACAGGCACATTCGATGTTTATCAGACATCATTGATGGCCATTAGAAGTTCATGGGAATAACAGAAGTGGGGATGCAAAATCAGATATAGACATCAAATGCGCAATCAATTTGTGTAACGAAATAAATTTAATGCGTAATTATCAGATTGCTGGGAGAGATTTGCTCTAGCACATAGATTTCAACGCTGGGAAAGAGAGATATGACCTAGTCACGTGTCCCATATGCGCAGCTTTGAAAACCTCCTCATTTGTCCTGATTTTTCCATTGGAGTTTTCAAATAATGGCTATGATATCGTATTTCACGATATAAAATACACTGCACAACGAGTGTGCAACAGTTCTTGTACATTGAACAAGGTCGTAATTGTAAATTATGAAAAGGTGGTTTTTCTCTCATGGCAAGGCAAAAGAAGAGTCATTTAAAAGAGATGTTCCTTTAATTATAACAATTCAGAGATCCGATACAAATAATCAAGCTGATTTCCCTGACATTCCCTGACAATTTTTCAGTCATTTACCTGACGTATTATATGAGATTTTTTAAAATTATAAAAATTATGGATTTCATCCCAAATTTGTATAAAAGATGATGACTAAACAACTAGCTGATGTAAACTAGCTCAATTTCCCTGACATCTTCACGAATTTCCTGACACTTTTTCATTTCCCAGGGTTTCTATTGGATTAGGCATTGCAAATTCCACAACTTTTCAATGCCTATTTGAATATGAAGCTGTTTACGTTTTGTCATCACTAAATAGTAATTTTCAGAAGCATCCTTTACCACTGTGATGACATGATTGTCCAAAAAACTCCATAATCGAATTTTTTGCGAACCCAATGACTTCAATGATCTGAATTTCATTTCATTACTTTTCCATGACTCCCATGGCCGGTATACACTGTTTCCCTGACATTCCCTGACTTTCCAGAAAATGACAACCCTGCAATTGAATTATGATAATCTTAGAAACTAAAGCAAACGTACAATTCATTTCAAACATAAAATACGAAGCTGGAATGACAAAAATCTCAAAGTCATCTTTTCAAGGATTAAACATGACCAGGCTAAGTTGTCGTGGTGAGTGTGATTGGTAGTGCATGGTTCATTACAAAATCTGAAACTATTCAAATTAAAATGAACTTTATCTGCAACACTACAATTAACTAAATGTTGTTGTATTTTTCAATCAGGATGACTAGCCAAATCTTCAATTGCATTTCCCTGACTTTTCCAGATTTTCCAGACACGGTTTGGAAAATTTCCAGACAATTTCAAGAAACACTTTTTACAGATTTGATCCAAGCAAATATATACCATATGGGGATATTATAGATCTGATCACGAAATGATGAAATTAGCGCACAATGTTGTAAGAAGAGGAAATAATATTAATATTAAGAGACTGCCATAGGCGAAAGTTTTCAAAAATTACAAGAAATATTGGATTTTAGAGTATTAATATTAATAATGATGCGAACACTAGTGGTTGAATCCGCTAGATCTCAAACCCTGCATTTTTGAGGACTTCTTTGAAATATTAAAAAATTCTTCATAATGAAGGAAACGCCGTTTTAACATAAATAATGCATTTTAGGTAAATTTCTCGTAAGAAAAATTAATGATAATGTAAACTCCGTAGGCTACATTATTAGAAAAAGTAGTTCACAAATACAGCTTTTCTAATGCTTTTCATGTGATACTGAAACCAATCAAAATAGTTGTGCTACAACAAATTTCCAGACATTATGAATTTCCCCGACTTCCACCTGAATTTCCCTGACTTCCACCTGAATTTCCCTGACTTTCTCTGACCACATTTCATTTCTCTAGACTTTCGCTGACGGTATGAGCTCTATAGTGTATAGTTTAGGATCCCAACTGACATGACGATATAAAAATAAACGTGGGATTCAGTGGTGAACAACACACCCCAAGCAACAAATGTTTCGTGACTTTTCCCAATTAGCGTCAATACAATCACCGATTTGAACAGACGTCGAATCAGACGTTAAATCCCAACGAAATCCTCGTAATTCGAATCAGTAGGGCCTGTCCATGGCCGCCCCATTTGGTTTTTGGTTTAATTTCGTTAAATAGATGCCGTAAAAGGGAAGAGGGGGTAGGAGGAAATGGGCCGTAAGAACAGCGTGATAAATAGGGCCTGCTGTTGCTCCTCCATCGTTTCTACCACTGAAGAGGCTGCCAATGAAGACATCAAACGTTAAGGCCTATGCATCAAATATGCAAATTTGGAGCACGCCAACTTAGCCACGGTATATGGAAACGAAAGCGAAATATGGAAATTTCGGCAAGATGTACAGATAGGGGGAGAACTGGAACAATAATTTAACTGCCGAACCAGCTAGGCTATGGGATTTTCAGTTATATAGTCCAAATGGGAATGGATAGCGATCATCCCAGATTTAAATGAATCACAAATGTACGTATGCCCATAAAAAGTCAATTTCAGCTATAATTTATATATTGCGGCTTAGTAAAGTTTTGGTCGTTGAGCACTCTCGTAAAATTTCAACTAAATAAAGCATATGCTTGGCCCTGCAGATTTTCAAATTTACAGAGTGGAAAAATCATTAGTTACATGTAATTAAGAATCACTGGAATTCCCAAGTGGTGCATGTATTGACAATGGAGCCCATTTGGGAATTTTATGCATAAGCTGCAGAGGAAAAAGATTCAAGGTGAATCAATTGAAATTACAACTTGTCAACAGTGTACACGCGCAAAATTAGATATGGTTTCGTTAACGTATAGGATTATAAGTGGGAAAAAAATGTAAAAATAAATTCAAAAGAAGGTCGAGGAACTCTGCGAGACGATGTTCCGCTTAACTAAAGATAGATATGGATATTCGTTAAATGCAAGCTAGTGAAAGTTTTCATGGCAATTACATGTACAATGCACACTGTACCTGCAAACCATTTAAAAGTACAATACACTCTTAAGTCCATATGTTATACTGTGTAGCGCATGTTAACTCACTTTAACATTAAAACATAGGAACATGTTATAAGACCAAAACTGAGGTCAAACTCAAGAGCTGTATGCACATGCAGTCAGACCACTATACTTCATACTGCACACTCTAAAATCGCCTTATTGTAAGACGTATTTTATGTCAGAAACTTACAGAGTAACTACTGTTTATTGTTCAGACACAACATTTGTCTTACAAGAAAACTGTTGTTGCCATGATATATAATTGAAAATCTGGACAAATAACTCAGAAGTTACACAATCTTGGTCATTAATAATGCTTTGATATTTTTTATTTGGTGAACTTACATTCTTACATGTATTGTCCAATTTGAATTGCATAAAGTTGCAATTATTATTAAAGTAACCATTCTGTGCAATGTATTGTTACAAAACGCCTGTAGGCCAGTCCACAAACTATTCAAATTTACAAAAAAAAAATGCATTGCTTTCGAAATATTTGGATAGCTGCAAAACTGCTTTAATATTTGGCCTTTGTTTTATTCTCGGAATTATACAATGTACACTTTGAGTGCTAATGAACTGTTATATAATGCTGTTCTAAATGTTAATTAAACGTGTAGAAAACTTGAGACATTAATTAACCAAGTAAATGTGAAATCACTTTTGCTGATACAAGTACATTTATTATGAAAGCTAATCCAACTGTAAATAGTTTAACTGAAAAGTGTGAATTTGAATAGTTTTTGGGGCAGGCCAAGATGCTTTTATAACAGTATACAAGCACGGTACTGTTACTTTACATAATAATTACACCATTCTACAATATATCGGAAAATGAAAATGTAAGCACATGAAAAGCAATATTAATAACCAGTGCACGCTAGAAAAACGTCTGGATTTCTTGTCCAAATTTTCAATTATATCAATAAGTAGGAGTGGTCCTAGTCATACTTCTTCGGTCAGACAGCAGTTATAGCCCAACCTAAAAATAGAGTTTGGCGCATACCTTTATCTACGAACGAAGACCACAAACAATGATAGAACCTGCATAATAACTTTGCATGAATGCGGATGAATACATATTTTGCATTTCTTTATACAAAAATTAATTTCCAGCAAGTTCATGCGGTCGGAAGCCATAGGACCCTCGCGGACTATGGAGCAATTGGGGGCCTGTAAATGGCCTCGCATGGGGTCCAATCCGAGTCAACTGAAAACTCCTGCTGGGGCTCCAATAATTACAAGGTCCGTTTCCCAAACCTTAAGTGGGTCTTTTTTAACGCGATGGACCATCACAATAAACGTAACTGAACTGTAAATTTGAGAACCTGTATTAGGCGTACGTCATGCAGGTCAGACACGCCTATGTCGCCCCCTGGGGGCACTCATGGACCATGAATGGTATATGCATGCATTAAGATCCAAAATAACTTAACTTATAGGTTTGGTGCCATAATATGTTCTCAGACCTTGGGAAAAATGCTTGAGAAATGGAATATTTTAAAGTTATATAACGGAGTTGGTTCATTATGTCCCATGTGCAAGTAAGAGTATTGCAAGGATCTATAAATTAATGAACGTTTTCAATTAAATGTGTTGATTCTAAATTACCACAGGTAGTAGTGTATTTGAATTAAAAAATAATTCTTTTAAACTTTTTCAATATCACTGTTGATAACGTAATGTTTCACAATCAATGGTTAAAAATACAGCTTGTACGCGTGCAGAAAAGTACGACTTCACTCAAAGCGACCCAAGAGAACAAGCAAAGGGCCTATTGTGCCTAAGGGCCATTATGTATTCCAAAAGCAATTATGGTTGAGTGAGCCCAGATTTGGATGCTTCGCTTCTCCCTTTGAATTCAAGGAACAAGGGACTCAACAAAGATTTTTTTTCCATTCATCTCCACACGTGTAGAGATGTGTATTAATTTAAGAAATGATTTTTTGAATTCGGTTTCAAAATGCACAAAGTCAGCCCTAGACTAAAGGACACTCAGCGAAGCAAGCTGGCTGGCATTTGCATTTCACGCAAATTTATAAGTAATGAAGCCATATTAGCCAAACTCCGGGTTTGTCTTGTACTTAAGACTATTGGCATAGCAACATGCAGCACTAATAAATGTACGATACCACATCCCCACTTTATACAATATTCTATTACAAACTACAGCATACGCCCTGCGACATCAACAGAACCCACCGTGACGGGGATGGGCATGCATATAGACTAATTGAAACACATTTACAGATACTCATTTCTTTATTAATACGGTGTTGGGAATTTTGTCCACCTGTTGCTCACCTTCAACACAATTTCAACCCTTCTTAAAACTTACTAGCAAAAGTTTTGAATAGTCTATTGGCAACTCGTTTTATTCTCCAAAACCAGCCAGAGTGGTTAATGATCTTGAAATCTGATAAGCATATTGAAGTTCACCTGTGTGCTCTTATAAACCATGCAGCCAACTACAATTATATGCTCAACTCTCTTATTGAATTGGCATTATTTTCTCCACCCATGTAAATGTATGCCTTAATGAAAGAGTTCATATTAGGGCCTACTTGATGCGGAGGAAATTAAAGAAAACATAACTTAATATTATTACATTTCACGAAAATTTAAGCTTATTTCAGGGTGGCAAACAAATTCCAAGTTTTGAAATGTAGGACATTTCAGGACATTGTTAGTAATATGTAAAGCTACACATTTTAGACTTTTTTAACCATGGCAAGTTTTTATAAAGCAGCATGTCATGCCTTTTATTATAATACCATAACAAACAAACAACAATATTTGTGTACATTTTTTAAACTGCCAACCTAATAATTACAGGTATACACGTTTTTCTGTATTATATTCTTCACCTTAGCTGAAAAGGTTGAAGTTGAGATCCAAGAGGAAGGTGGAGTTTACAGGCTAACTCATGACCTCAAGCTTTCGTTTGGAAAACCTGTTGGACATCTGGCACATCTCCACAAGTGCTGGGAGATTCACATTCATTCTCACAAAATCATCACACTGTCGCAAAATCATCACACTCTCTCGAAATCAACACACTGACGAAATACTCACACTCTCACGAAATCATCATACTCTCACATGAAGTCATCTTATTCTCACATGAAGTCATCATATTCTCACATGAAGTCATCATATCATCATATCATCATACTCTCACATGAAGTCATCATATCATCATACTCTCACATGAAGTCATCATATCATCATACTCTCACATGAAGTCATCATATCATCATACTTTCACATGAAGTCATCGTATCATCATACTCTCACATGAAGTCATCATAATCTCTCACGAAGTCATCAAAGCCTACTGTCTCATAATCTTACATGAAGTCGTCAAAGCCTACTGTCTCATACTCTTACATGAAGTCATCAAAGTCTATTGTCTCATACTCTTACATGAATTCATCAAAGCCTACTGTCTCATACTCTTATATGAAGCCATCAAAGCCTACTGTCTCATACTCTTACATGAAGTCGTCCCAATCTCATGAAGCCATCATAGCCTACTGTCACGAAATCATCATATTCTCACATGAAATCATCATAATCTCTCAAGACGTCACCATAGCCTACTCTCACATGAAGTCATCATACTCTCATGAAATCACTCTTTCATGAAGTCGTCATACTCTAATCGCAGAATTGTCAACCTCGTATTAACATAGGGTGCATAATTATTATGCAGCTACTAGCTAGTGAAAACAACGTTGTACGAGGGCGTTATTCGTTGCAAAGGCCATGCAAGCTCCACGTATTTCTCAGTGGGAAAAACTTGAGTACTTTCTGGAGGCGATCGCTGTCGTGTGCGTCGCTCATGTAACTCGGGGCATCCGTAATAGGGAGCGAATATCCATCGCTCCCCAAATCCCTGGTGATCTACGAGCGAAGTTATCCTAGGCGAAGAATATAAATTATCCAATAATTAAAGCGCGGCTCGCCAAAGCTATTCATGCCGGGCTGTACGTGGGGAGATTTTCGTCCCCGAGGTTTTCTCAGATTGGTGGCCGATTCCCCACCCGTGTGGCCCAACGCATTCCCATCCCCACGTATCCCCCAATCCAATCCCCCATCACTGAGCAAACTGATCGAGACGAACTGATGTGCGTTGATTGCATCGAGCAGCAACGATGGAGGCGAGTCATAATCAAATCACGCTCGATTTCTAACGCTCGTCGCATCGCATTTGCTGGGAAAACGAGATTTTTGACCGCAAAATCTTTGTTCTCCAATACTGTATATGGCTTCTTCACCTTCATACATGTACATGTAGCTAACTGCTGTCTACTCGCTGAAGGGGCCCACCCAACGCCCTACATATACATGTAAGCTACATTCTCACGAGTCAACAATTATTGATCCACAAATGTTGATCAAGAATTGTTCAATTTCTGTTCAGACGTTTCAACACAAAATGTACGCAACTTACAGTTGAAGATGGTGCCGAGCAAAATCATACGTGCTGTATTTTTACGAAATTCCCATTAAATATACTGTTGAACGTGAAAGAGGAATGGAACACGAATTCTGACGAAAATTCGAATTCGTGCGCGTGCCATTTTTGCGTGCTTTAAAGAAAACGATTTGAGCGATTAGAAAGTATTTGAAAGACCAAAAGTTTAAGGGTGGCCAACTTCATTCGATTCAACAAATAGTTGATCAACTCAGAGTCAAACAGGTTGAAAGCGTATTCTTACGTTTCAACTCGCTTTGAAAGTAAAATTGAACGACAAAAGTTGAATCCCGAGAACTTGGCTTTACAATTGTTGGCTTAAACAATACGTCGCAGCGAGTTTGTCGAAATTTCATATCAAATTTTCTCATCTTCTTAGTGTACCTTAGGAGATTATCTGCAATGTCAGAAATGTCAACGATACTCCATGCAAATTAGAAAAATACAGTAGCAATATCATTTTCCTCCATTGGGAACAGCACGAGCACAGTACCTTGGACAACTTCCAATTGACTCGTATATGTACATGTATGCAAAAATTACAGGCGCGAGAATCAGCTGTAGACATTTAGTCGAAAATCTATAGGCGATAAAGTATACTGTGAACAGGAATGCCATGGTCACAAATGAAGAGGATTGTATTAATCATGAAATCAATCAAAACGCCCTGATAAGGGAGCGTCCACAAATTATGTAACACGTATTTCATGATTTTAATCATTAGTTCTTCATTCCACTCAAGTAGCCCAATCCTACTTATCCAGGGTTCCCCCAGAAATAAAATTATTACCTTCCCTGACGCTCCAGCTTTTAAAATCAAATTTCCCTGTATGGATTGCTATGCGTGTGCACACATGTCAAAGGAAACAGAAATATTGCGCAACTATGTTGTTCACAACGTTTGTCAAAAATAAATCACTTCGTCCTAACTTTTTACTTCATATTTCATGTCTTTTCAGTTGCCCTGACAACTACAGGTTTTCTATGCATTTTTGGGGGAACCCTGTGCATGTATTGGGCTGACCGACCATTGCAAAGGCTATGTGTTTGCCATTCTTGCAGACCAGAGACATCTAATAATCATCGTATATATCATGCAAAAATTCTCTATCCATATCACCAAATTCTTGGTCCAAGTCAACGGACTTGGCAGGAGACAATCTCCATTCTTCTGGAAGGGTTCGTGGACTCCCGGGGACCGCATCCAGTTTCCCGCCAAAAAGACCGATCCCATCCACTGCATCATGACCTTTATGCACTGACGTCGCCTCCATCAAGTACATAATTTCAGAATCATCGTATACGTAATTCTCAGGAGCCACTTCAGTACCCAAGTCGATGAACAGGCTCTTGCTTTTGCCAATATCTTTCTGGGGCCATGGGACAAAGGCGTGACCTAAAAACTGACCAAGGGCGAATATAAGCCATTAGCGTTTGTAACACAGGCTTCCATAGGTCCATCTTATCTGAACTCATGTCTTTAAAAGAAACAAGTTTCCCAATTATATCATGATACATTAGCTGCACAATTAAAATCATGAACAAACAATATTCACAATTTCGAGTTATGTCATCATCTATAGCACACACCAGACCCTTGTGTCAGATTAGACCTGTTTACCAGTTACTACACACAATTTGTACTACATGTACATACGGTATGTATACAGTCTGTAACAGAGACTTTTAGGGTGTTGAAGACTACCAAGATCAACCGGTGGACATAGCGATGTATTGGATAATATGCTATACTCTTAGGAAATGCACAAATATGATTTTCCATGTAAACAATACATGTTCAATCTGATTACGTTATCAGACAATGTGCTACAACAGCTTCAATAGAGTAAATAACTGCATGTAAAACGATTCTAAACATACCTTACGTTCAATGATGTCTTCAGGTTGTTCACCGACATCCCAAAACCAATTCCGATTTGATTCCATCACTTTGTACTTCATCATCAGGGCCACCAGAAAAGTTTTGTTGGGAAATTGTTCAGGAATGCTCACAGCCCTTCTTAATACGGTCGTTTCCGCCAGGCTTCTGACCGGAAGTTGTCCAGCAAGTCGCCTCAGGAACTCGGAACAAATCCTGGTCAATACAGTCACTCCCAACATGTGTCCCACCTTCAAAATTTCCGCCACGTTGTATGCGTTCAAACCGACTAGTTGTTCAGTTTGCAGGTAATGCGCCACTTGGGTCAAGGTCACCTCATCGACCGCCTTGCCACCCAAACGCACAATGAACAAACGCCGCTTTAGCTTATCTCCCAAAGAAATCCAATGGACAAATTCTGACCTTTGACCAGAGTTCAAGCACCATCGAAGAAAACTACTCATTGATATTGCACGATTTTTCGAGAGTCGATAGAAAACTTGACCGACAGAGAGGAAAACACATTCTTCGTCCAAAAATGGCTCCATGACAATCAGGGCGGCCAATTTCCATAAGCCTGAAATGGAAATACAGGGATACATGTATGCTAATTTTGTTGAAACTCATTGAGAAACCTCAAATTCAATATACACGTAAAGCATTTTAGTCCGCCATAACGACACTAGATATACATTGAGAAAACTTGTTTCTCATTAAACATGTTTTATTGAGAAATGTTTTCAAGGGTGAATTTTTGGACACAAACATAAACACGTAGAGTAGGCCTATGTACATTTCCAGCAACACACGTAGACCGAAATCATGTGTGCATAGGCGTCAAAGTTTAGTTACCACAAATGTTGTGTCGACAATTCAGGAATACTGTAGATAATGAGCAGACATACTTTTTCACATGTATAACACTGAGTGGTACTTAAGGCCGTGGAATTATTACGTAACGTGCAGGTGGTTTGTGGGTCCTCGTGAAAGTTTTACGAACTGTTACAGGGAGTCTGTGGGGTTTTCTCTTTGAGTTACGGTACGTAACATTTTTCAACCACGGAGTGTTGCAGCTATATTCAACCTCATAAGCTGATGTGCCAAATTAACCATTCTGAGCTCTGCAGTTCAGATTTGAAATGCATTAATTGGTGAAGTCTAAATGAAAAACACTGTCGTCAGTATCATTGTAGAATCAATAACAAATGGTACACTAGGTCCTGCATAACCTAGAAGTAATTAAAAAATCCATCTGTGAAAATTAAATTGTACAAATGTGTTACTTAACATTAACGGCGGGTAGTCTGCGAAGTGTTACAGGAGTGGGTGGGTTTCTAAAAAGGGCAAAAATTGTGTTACGTAAATGTCGTGTCATTCGCTGTATGCTCGTTTGCCAAACCAACAGCTTTTAATGTACATGTACTAAGTGGCGTGCAAAGAAATAGTGTGGCTTTTTGACTTAGTGGTAAATGGGATTGGAATGTCAAGGTCAAATGGAAGCTGCAAATTTTCAATTAGTTTTGCACCTCCAATGTCAAAATGTCCGTAGAAGAGAAAGTGATTTAGGGACTTACGTCGTTCTCAGCCACAAACAACATTATGATTTTATAAAACTTTACAAGCATACCTTAATCGCCTATATTGTATTTTGTCGGACTAACTTCAGATTGCTGCCTTCGAATCTTAGCGCAAATTGGAATAACTTGAAAAATAACAAATTCGCGTCTGTTAGTTAAAGCGCCTTTATGCATCGAGCAGAAATCCGTCACCAGGCGTCGCTAGAAAACCAAAACGCAAGATGGCTGCCCACGTGGGGAAAAATACGAGGACACCACATTCCAAAAAGCCCTCACATTCTAATAATAATGATTCAGAATCGAAACCAGCAAAACGACCATTCGACAAGAAGCAGTGGCGACTTCAAAAGTACAAGAAAAACCTGGGGAATGTTTCGGAAGGTACGTTATTGTGAATGCCAAGTTGCGCTCGTACAGTACATGTACATGTATGTCTCGTATGTCTCATAAGTCTGGTTTAACTTACATTTTGAGAGACATTTGAAGCAACGTCTTTTCAAATTAACTAATAACCTCAAATTTTACAGGTCAAGGGTTTGCCGATAAAAGGAAACAGTTAGTAGTTAGAGAATATCACAAGATTTTAAAAAAGGAAAAACGAAAACAGAAAGACGAAAAGCCATTTGAAAAGCCATTTGACGTCTATTCTGGTGACAATACCTCAGATCGGGATGAGGAAAAAGTTGAAAAACAAACTGACAACAGGGGGTAAACAAGTCGTTACTTATAGCCTATCTACATGATTGATTGATGTCATCGTCATTGAAATATCTCAATTGTTTTAACCAGGACGACTAAGATGAAATTGTCAGCCTACAAACGAGCTCAGCTGGAGTACAAGCAGCAGGAAGAGGAAAAAGAAAAGAAGAGACAGGTATTGTTTTCATTTGCTAAAACCAGGTTAAACAAGAAGAGATTTTAAACTTAACAGTTATGATGAGTGGTAAGTGACGATATACATGTATCTAGTAATTGTCCTAACTATATCTAGTAAATAAGCCTAAATTGGTCATTTCTGACACCCTGGATTTCTTGCCTTTCAGGAATTATTACGGATACAACGTGAACGGGAGGACGCTTTAAAGAAATACAAAGAGAGGAAAATAGAGAAGATCAAAAAATTATCGAGGAAGACGCGCAAGGGGCAGCCAGTAATGAAGGACAGAATGGAATTATTGCTTGAGAGAATACAGCGGCAAGTGGCTGCTGATAAGTGAAGGATTTGTTTCCGTCAACATATGTATTTATTTTAAATAAAGATGGTTTTCAATACATAAGGCATGCAAACGTTATGAGCTTCCTTCACAATAAACTAAATTACTTCTGTTGAACGACAAGATTCTTGACAATAATACTTGTGAACTTTTGTTTACGTGTTAAGACGTTTGGTCATTTGTAAATTCAAACTGGCAAGATATGAAGGTGCATGGACCATGTTAATCTTTTTCGTACATTTCTTATCTACTTAATAAGAATGTAATTTTACAGAAACAAGTATATGTATCAGCACTCAGATGCTCCAGTTATTGCCCATGTGGCAGGTAAATATATTTTGCAGATAAATTAATTTGTAAAACAACTGTTAATTAGTAAATTATAACAATTCTTGTATTATCTCTAGGTTAGTAGGTTAGCCTGAAATTAAATTTTGGCACAAATAGTTTCCAATTGTGCGATGCCGGACACCAAAATTATTTAATTCGACATTTTAAAATATAATGCATACGATTTTTTTTTAATTTTTGAACTATTAGCAACAACTTTTAATTTATTATAATCGTTTTTGAACGCCATATTTTCATCTTTGTTATCTGCTTAATTATAACGCTTTGTTACAATATTTTATTATGATGCACTGAACAGTATATGTTCTGAGCCTTGAAACTAGCAGATGGAATAACTCATAATAACTGGCACGTCATAACCTTAATTATTAATGTGCGAGGAAATCTGGAGTAAATAAACAATAACGATGCACAGGTGTGACAGTCTAGTTAGTTGAAAGCATGGCAGTATGTTTAAATTTGGCTACTCCCCTGGCATATACAAAGAATATTCCAACAGTTCGTTCTATGCAAGTTTGGTGGTTTGCGGTGTTCCAAAATCTTGAAAATGGCACTTCTTTTGAAAGTTGTTTTTCTTTCGATGATTTTCAATAGTCAAGTTAAAGCAGTGCAACAGGAATTTAACAAAACTGCGCTACAGGAACATAGCAAAACTGAAGGCTTGTCGAAAGTTGCTGTTGAAGTGCTGTCGTTTGAAAACCTAATTCAAATGAGCTACAAATTAATTGCAAATCAAAATATGCGATTTCCAAATATTTCCAAGGAGTGTGTCAACTCTATGAAACGTACCTTTGCTGAATTGATAAGCCCTAAACCATGGACGAAAATAAGGGAAAATTGGCTTGCTCAAAGTAAGTTATTTTTGGCAAAAGGAATTTTTGCCCAATTTTTTAAATCTCTTCTTTCTGAAATGGGAATATTTCCCAAATATCATTAGAGGGCCAAATCCCCCTCATGCTTTTTGGTGTTTTTATGCACATGATTTACGGAAACGCACTTTTTCTTTTGTGACCCAAAGTTTTTTAAACAATTTGACAAATTATAGTATAGTGCAATATACATGTAAAGGGTTAAATGGGTATATTAAAGAAAAAACAACATTTGATCATCGAGGCAAGAATATAATAAGTTAGGTTATGTTTATTCATCACAATACTGCATATTATTTTGAAATCCATTTTCATTTTTTTTCAATTTCAATCATTATAACATTATTAAGGTGTTATACGTTTCTCATATTAGGTTCATTTTGAACAAAGTTGAATTGAGTTAAATTGAGAAATTTTAAAATCCACTTCAGCAGCAATAACAAAATATTCAATATTAGTGCAAACAATGTAAAACAATCTTTTACTTTTTGCATTCGGTGCCCTCTCCTGATCAGTGTTGGATTCATGGCCAAAACCTCCATCAGGAATCTTGAAAGGAAACTATTATTGGCTGGGCAACTATCAGGAATGCATAGATATAATTACAGATAATGACTCAAAAGATGACAAATTCACCGGGGAATACTGTTTGATCAGTTTACGTCCTAAGAATCTGAACGTATCTACAATATCTAAACAGGTGTTAACAATGTCCTTATTTAAAAAATCGTACAAGTAGATTCACAAAATATACACCGGATGCATTGTTTTAATATACAGGTGGGCTCTGAAGTTAATGCAAAAATCGGAATGTGTTTTCTTTCAACGTGCACCTTTGAAGATAAATCACTTTTGCTGAACTACAGTAAACATTTTTTCAATATTTGTGAATTTTAATAGCAATGAAAAAGTTATGCTTACAACAATATTGATAATGCAAATGCATTTGCAGCGTTCTGGTCCTTGAAGGACATCGTTGAAGTGAAAATCAGCAAAGAAAATTGTCAGACAAAGCAAAAGGAACCAATGGATTCAATTACAGTCATACTTGTGCAAGTAGAAATCCTTCAAATATTTGTTATACTGTCGCTGTTTTATGCCTTGGTCCAATTGCATGATTTATTGCAAGCCATCAGACGTTGGAATTCTCTTCAAGAAATTAAATTTAACAATGACGATGGTGACCACCCAAATGACTGTAGGGTACTGAGTTAACCTGAATTGAATTTAAAAAATACTACATTGCCCAATACGACAATCTACTTGCTAAATTTCTTAAAAAAAATAAGAATAATTCTTGGTTTAGCTTCTTGAAGATGAAAGTCTTCCTTTGAGTGTGAGTCAGATTTATTAGTAGATGAACCCATTTAACGAAAACAGATGATTTAATGTTAAAACTACTATTAGTTTGAAGCAAAGTTGACATAGGATGACATTATGGGAATGTTATATAATGTAAACTACAGAAACTACGAGTCAACCCATCTGATCTCTCTTCTGCATAAAAATTGTTCTCATTAAATTATCCAGGTATTCCATCTTATGTCAACGTTGCTTCAATTCAACATTAGTTTTAATATTATACATTATTTTTTCTTTAAGTGGGTTCAACTAGTAATAAATAACTCACACTCTGGGGAATGCCTGCATCGATTTTTAAGAACAGCTAGTTTTTTTTTCGGAAATTGATTCAGGAAGCAATTATTGCAATTATTACACGTATTTTATGAGAAAACTGAAATAAAAAAATGATAATATTCGTATTGCTTCGTACACAGCTTGATCATTTCGGCATTTGGCCTTCTTGTTGTACTATCGACTTCAGTGGAACTGTTTGCTTATCTGAAAAATAACGATCGTTTAGAAGACTACCAATCAGGTACTATTGATTCATTGTTATACCGGTACATGTATTAAAATGTCACTTCAAATTAAGTCTAAATTACATCTTTTTTGTTCACAAAATGAAGAGCTAGACATGGGGTTCCTGG
The DNA here is from genome assembly GCA_034687865.1 of Kryphioiulus occultus. Classification (NCBI taxonomy): domain Eukaryota; kingdom Metazoa; phylum Arthropoda; class Diplopoda; order Julida; family Julidae; genus Kryphioiulus; species Kryphioiulus occultus. The sequence goes on from JAQGAF010001524.1 coordinate 24,201, forward strand.
CATCATTTTCAGCATTTAGAAGCCTGAATTCTATCTTCCACATAGATAAAACCGGAGAATTGAGTGCAATTAATGGGATTCGTGCAATAGCAATTTGCTTCGTTATTGCTGGTCATTTTGGTTTACATTGCTCATTGCCTTATCCATGGAGTAAGATATTCCACTAGTGCACCAACTAACGTCTACCAATGAATATTAATAATCTTCGAGGTATCAATGAATGATTTAATGAAAAATTTAAATTTCTCAGGAAACCATTTTGACGTCCTTCGAGTATTTGATAACTTCATGTTGCAACCGTTTACGTTTATTGCCACCTACTCAGTGAACACCTTTTTTGTCATTAGGTTCGTAGGTCCTAAGCTTATTTCATTACTGATGTACATGTATTTGGATCCTCTTAGAGTCTAAGGCAGCGTTTCCAACCTTTTATGAGAAGTGACCCATTTAAATGATTCTTTATCAATAAGGCTTCCACAATCCACATTTTGGGTACTAAATTAAAAGTAAATGTCCGTGCATTTTACAGTACAATTACTAGAAACAAGTTTTATTAGTTCATACGGATGTACTTTTTGTAAATTCCATGCTAGAGCATAGTCACTGTGAGAAAGTGGGCTTCTCCTAATGGCTCGTGGCTGGCAGTGATAATAGCAGCCAAACGCAATTTTACATTGGCAGGTTAATTCAGGTTAGTTTTGTTTAAACCCACTCAAAAAAGAAAAAAAAACTAAAAAGAAAAACAACAACCAAAAAAGGAGTAATTTTGATAGATAGGATAGGTGTTATTCTTGTCAGCTCGACAAGTAGGCTTGAAATGTGCATATTATTTGCACAAAACAAGTTTTATTAGTTCACACGGGTGAATTTTAATATACATTAATCCCTGCTCCAGCATAATCACTATGAGAAAGTGGGCTTCTCCTAGTGGTTCGTAGACTGGCAATGATTGTCTGCCGGTTAGGGGCAGCTACTGTAAATCAGCTATTACAGTGTTAGGTTAGTTTAAGCCAGATCAGATTACGCTATAGGTTAGGCTATAAGCTCAAAAAGTTAAACAAAAATTAAAAAGGTTTAATTCCGACGCGAAAGAACACTAGTTTGAGCAGAGATTATACTAAAATATATCTGTTCACACAATTAAAAATAATGTGTTTTATAAATTTCAGCGGTTTTCTGGTTACCTACATGTTCTTGGAAATGAGTAGTGCTCAAAACCGCAGTCCAAACATTGTCGGCTATTACCTGCTTCGATATTTAAGGTCTGGTATTATGTTTTGTTCTTATAAAAGTAATATAAATATTAAAAACAATATAAACATTTCTAACGCAAGCTTTACATTCATTCCAGATTGGCGCCTCCCATGATCATTATGTTGTTATTTCTATCTGGACCAATATACTTCTTAGGTGATGGTCCTATTTGGTCATCAATCCACGAAATCCATGTGGAACCATGTCGAAAGCTATGGTGGAAATCAGTTTTGTACATCCAAAACTTTGTAGCCAAGGGGAACATAGTGAATATAACGTTCCATTACGACTATGCATTCCATTACCATGAAAAATTAGATTACATGTTTAAGCTATTTTGAGTTAATTTGACATGCTCGTATATAATTTATAGTGTTTTCGGGAAGGATGGTACGTGTCAGTAGACACCCAGCTCTACTGCTTATCTCCCATAATTCTGTATCCACTTCGCAGGTACATGTAGATGCGACAATTATTTAAATAATATAAAATTTAAAAATTGCATTTATTCAAATAACTGATTACGGTTATGTTCGCAACGACATCGATTTTGTAATTTTGTTTGTTTGTTTTTGCTTCGTGAACAACAAGAAAACCTGTTGTGGGCTTAATCTTTATGGGCTTATTTTTTGCCACCACAACGATATGGTCCATGACCTTAATTGGTCTTCAAGGTCAACCGATGTTCTTTGGGAAAAACATGACGTAAGTAAAACGTTGGAGCAAAATTAGAGAATCTAACGTGTTTTGGGACAACCTTTTGAGAGCGTTGTTTTTTCAGCTGAAAATGCAATTTTAATTTTGTAATTACATATAATGTATCTCTGGTGCAGACGTGTAGAAATGATCAGTTATCTGGATAATTTTTATCGTCAGCCATTCTACGAAGCACCGTCTTACATAATTGGAATGGCTGCTGGATACCTTTTGCACCTTATCCAGAAAAAGCGCATCACAATATCAAGGGTAAATACTCATCAACATACATTTAATTTAAATGAAAGATTAATACAGTGTGTGCTGAAAGTCTGAATCTACACATGTTGGAATATTACGCATAATTTGTTCAAAATGAAACAATTTAGCAATTTGCTATTTTTAGTGTTTGGATATGTTTCACAAATTGCTTTGATATCAGCTTTGTTCTTCGGCTTTATTTTTTACAGAAAGTGGTCATTTCCAGCTGGACTTTCGCCATTGCACAAGCATTAGCTATTTCATACGGTACATATCCATATGGCAACGGCTCCAGTGTCATGGCCCCATGGATCAATTTGATGTACGGAGCCTTAGCTCGACCAGCTTGGGCTTTGACTGTCTCTTGGGTCATCTTGGCATGCGCACTCGGACATGGAGGTTTGTACCATTCATCAGCAAAACAAAGTAATCATTCTGTACTATTGGTTTTCAATCATATCCCATCAATAAATGTGAAGATAACCCTTGGCCAGGTCACGCTATAGCCATCTTGGTTGACTCAAACATAACCAGAATGGTCAAGAAAAATAAGAAAAACTACTGTAAATGAAGATTTCACAATGATTAAGGTCTATAAATATAGTGAATCAAAAATACTGACATCTTGGTAGAGTACAACATGGAATCCACGTAACCTATTGTACCATATTGACGCTTCGAAATGTTGGTCCTGTTACTTATTTTTGTATAGTTTCACACATTTTGATAAAAATACTATTTTAAACATTGAACATCAAAGTGTTAGGACATCAACAAATCGTCACTTTCATACTACACCTTCACCTGTACCAGCACTCGTCACCATTTTCATATAAAAATGATGACAATTATTGACCAAATTTTAAAAAATACTCTACGTTTACATGCACACGTTAAGTTAACTTAAATAAAACCTACCTTACACCAAAGCAACGAGATATGGATTTAATGGCCAATAGTAAATATTCTCATCTGGCCAAGTTGGGGTTGTGTTCTATCAATGTTTTCCAAAACCAGATTCAACATACATGTGTTTCCCCATACCATTGGTCCATATTTACACGCACGTTTGCAGAGCTACGTGATGGGGAGTTTTGTTTCATCTGGTGTTAATTTTCCACAAAGGAGTTTACATGGTATGTGCTACTTCCATTAAGCAAGAGTAGTGAATAATACAACCCCGGGTAGATTTTTAACTCAAGTCTAGTTAGGCGAAACTCGTTTACACGTATGACATACTTAGGTTAAAGTGATTTAAAGTATGCATGTAAACGTAGTGATAATTAGATCAGAAAATGATGGATTTTAGCCCAAATTTTTATCCCACCTTTTCACTAAGATGATGATACCCTGTTGATACCTATACGTCCGCATATGTTTCCGACATGCAGCAGAACCTCCAAAGTTGACCAGCTCCCCATGTTGACCACATTTTAACTGATCGGACTGTAATTACATTAACTCAATGGAAGGTGACCTCTTCATGTTGACCACCTGCATCTCTGTATGTTGTATGTTGACCACTTGGACTTATGACACACAACAGTAATTTACACTCTACATGTTGACCAGCATGGTCTCCACATGTAAAGTCATGGATGATTAAATTTACTGGCTGCTTGCAAAACTTATACTGTACACCCCTGAACAGTAACTGTCTCTGTAGATTTACAAGAGTTCATTTTGAACCCCTTAAGTACCTCTACTGTACTCTACTGTACGTGTAATTGCTGGATAAATTTGTAGTACATTAGCATTACTGGTACTGCTGAGTGCATTATGAACATTTTAATAAGATTATTCGTGAATGATGTATCACAGTAAATGAATTTTTGTAAAACGTAAGTACACGCAGTACATGAAACAAAATCCTGTGTCAGTAAAAGCCTCGTTCCATATGTTGACACCTCCTTATGTTGACCAGTTGGCGACAGTTCCCTGAGTGGTCAACTTACAGGGGCTCTACTTATATTTTCAAAGTTTACTCTTTGAACGACTATTTTGTGTCCAAGGATATGTGCGTTACGGTATAACGTGTTACGTTAGGTAAGTGAATGGTTCATAACATGCAAAAATGGTTATTTTTACAGGAATTGCAAATGGTGTTCTCACCAATCCGATTTTCGTAATATGTGGCCGGTTGTCCTTCTGCGCTTATCTGGTCCACGGATCAGTTCTCAGCTACTATTTTTTTAATCAAAAGGATGGATTGTATTTCAGCCTTTATGACATGGTAATTGAAATCGTATCGGTATTAGAAGCGTTCCAAACATGTATCAACGAAAATAAAACTTATCAATTTTTGGTTATTTTTCAGTCGATAGCGATTATAGGCAACATCGTCGTGTCCATGTTAGCAGCAATAGTGTTAGCTGTACTCATAGAAATGCCGATCATGGACATAATCGGACAATTGAAAAAGAAATATGAAAATAAAAACCGAAACCCAGCAGTTAATAGGATGCTGAAATTTAAAACTGCAAAAAACGAGGCGGCATGTGACACTAAAATGCTTTTGGTCGATGACTGTCCCCAAGACGAACAAGAATTCCAGAAAATGTAAGGGGTGCACCACTTTCAAAATCCAATGGGAAATTTCTAAATTTTCAGCCCATGCAATTTAACAGCACATTTTTAGTTCGCTCCGTTAATAACACGCAAAACTTGTTGCCGATTCTGGATTTAAACATTTGAGAAATAGATAAATAATTGCAGGGTTGCCACAGATTTAGCGACAAAATCTTCTGACTTTCCCAGGTTTCCCAGGTTAAAAATTGTATTTTCCGCTCATCGGCCAATGAAAAGTAAAAAGAACCTGCACTTCAGTATAAATAATGTTTTACTCAATATGGGCATTGAATAGTGAGTGCTAAATTTAAATTATCTAACCAATTCAGCTGCACCCCTGCTCACTGTATAATAAAGTAACTCACCCAACATCAGTATTAATGCACTTTCTTAATTTGTATTTTTCATTAGCAATATATTCTGATATGCTCGGAGTGTATTTAAGTTTGACATATTTCGATACTGATTGCACTGTTTATTTTTTCCGTCTCTTTTGCAATATTCATACAAATCCTTGTCTGAACATGTTGGAGCTTCCTTTTCATTGTGCAAAGGCCAACTTCATCTGGATTGAACTTATAATAAAAAGTTGGGAAAGTTAGGAAAAGTTTTGAATTTTTTCAAAGTTCCCCTGACTTTCCCAAGTTCCCAGTTATCTACAAATCCCCTGACTTTCCCAGGATTTCCCGGATTCCCAGGTTCTGTGGGAACCCTTTAATTACACATAACTGCCGCTAAGAAAGAAAATTTTCTTATTAAATTTTTGTTTCAACAAATGCTGTTGCACAATAAAAAGTAACTTTTCCTCACAGTGACTCTTGATACAATGCTGCATAAATTAGTGTTCCTTATTGCTAATTTAGAAATTCATTACGTACTGTACATAAATATTTTAAATAAACACTAAATGGCATATCAAACTACTGCATCATGCTTATATTTCGCTCACATTTTACCTTATTTTGTTAGTAAATCTTAATTAACTACCTAGCAACTCAAAAAATCATACATTAGGGGTACTCAGACGGCCGCAATTTTGTGCGAAATGGGTTTCGCAGAATCTGCGAGCCAATGAGAGCGCTACA